>CAUYLG010012636.1:0-114345 GCA_963573385.1 Cacajao melanocephalus | reverse complement strand
CATAGCATTTCACAGGTTTAAATAAAATATTGGTTGGCTGCTTGTTTGTTATTTTCATCTCTTATTCCTTCCTGTCTCCATTGTTAAACACAATTATTGGCATAATAGAGGTTTTTAAAACCCATTTTTAGACTGCATTCTAGCCTGGGCAATAGAACAAGAATCCCGTTCTCTCTCCCTCTTTTTCTTCCTCTTTCTTTCTCTCTTACATTCTTTTTTTTTTCTTTCTTTCACTCACTTTCTTTCCTCTCTTTTTCTTTCTTTAAAAAAAAAAAAAAATTTCTAACCCCAAGTGGGCCCTATGCTACTGATTTTTCTACAGCTTTTCTTTAGCCCATTAACTCTCCCATTCTCTTGGGACCTTTTCTCTTTCCTCTCAAACCTGCAAAATCTCCTCCCCTAACTTGGCCGATGATGGTGCTTTTTATTTTATTGATAAAAAAGCAATCGCAAGAGAGCTTCCACACGTTAACACCAGTCATCTACCACTGACAGGCTCTTCAGTTGTATATTCTACCTTTCATCCAGGGACTGCAGATGAATGATTTGCAAGCCTGCAGCTAGTGTTTGCAGGACTTGAATAATGAATATGCTTAGAGATCCCAGCTCAGATCCAGACACCTTCTTTTTCAAGATCCATTCCCCTCTCTCATGCAAAGAGTAACCCTTACAACTGTGGTTCATGCTCAGGAAAGCTGGCCTGGGAAGAGCATCTTTAGATCTTGAAGTAGATTCAGACCCATTGAACGTTACATGGAATACAGTCTAAAAGTGGGGACACTGGTTCCCAGGGTGTCTGTGGATGCGTAAGACAGAAGCAGGGTGACATGGAAGCTGTCACAAAGCATGAGGCCCATGACAAGGGCGTAGGTGCCAGACTGAAAAGCAGAGTGGCTGGTTGGTCTGACAGAACACACCACATCACTTGCACAATTTTATTCATTTACTTTTATCCTCTTTATTCTCTTTATTATGCAGTGAATGTTCCTACTTTCTCCTGCATCAATGATATTCTCCCTTCTCTAGGCAGTTCTCCTCAGCATACACATGTGCTGAGGTTTCATCCATCTCATAAAACCAAAACTAAATTATCAACTTTTGGGGCACTGTGTTATGAAGTATGAGATAACTGGAAAAACTGTCTAATATACAAGCAGTTTTAAAAATTACTAATCATATGAATGAACAAATATATTTCTCATTGACATATTACTTTATAAAATTGTTTTGTATTATCTTCCTCCTCTTCCTCCTCTGTATCTTTGACCAGCTGATACCTAATTTCTTTGCTCAACTAAAAAATCTCTTTGAACACATAGTTTATACTTGCCACTGTCAAATTTTTCTGTCCTATTTTGTCCTGACTCCATTCCAAGTTGACTTTTATCCCTGCTACTCCACAAAGGTGCTCTGGTCAAGGTCATCATGGCTTTCGAGTTGCTAAAACTGTTAGTGAATTTTCAGTCTCCATCTTACCCTACCTGCAACATTCTGGGCAGTTTTTCATTCTATTCTGGAGTCATTTCTTCCCTTGGCTTCTAGGTCATCACTGATTTTGAGTTTGTACATTTTATTGATTGCCCTGACTCAGTTGTCAATATCTCACAATAGGAAAGCCCAGAGAAGCCTCCCCTGTCAACACTCACACTCTGAATGGTTGGGTGTGTTAAATACACTGTGTGCTGATGCCTCTCAAATGTGTATCTCCAGCCTTGATTGTCCCTAGAAATCAACTCTTTTTTTTTTTCTTTATTTTTTGAGACAGAGTCTTACTCTGTCACCCAGGCTGGAGTGCAGTGGCATGATCTTGGCTCACTGCAACCTCCATCTCTTGGGTTCAAGTGATTCTCCTGTCTCAGCCTCCTGAGTAGCTGAGATTACAGGCATGCACCACCACACCCAGCTAATTCCTGTATTTTTAGTAGAGATGGGGTTTCACCATGTTGGCCAGGCTGATCTCAAACTGCTGACCTCGTGATCTGCCCACATTGGCCTCCCAAAGTTCTTGGATTACAGGCATGAGCCACTGCGCCCAGCCGACTCTCACTTTTTATTATTTGCACTCACATGCTTAATTACATCTCAAGCTGAGAAGGGTCAAAGCCAACTTCTGACCCTTCCACTAACCTGCTCCAATTGCAGCATCTTACTCATGTCATTATATGGAAATCCTATCCTTTTCTTTTCTCAGACTTAAAACCCCAGAGTACCTTTGACTCCTCTATACCCCAACTGTAACACATCTACAGATACTTTTAACTAGATACTATGTATAAGTTTATACAGACTAGGAAACTTGATACTCTAATTTTTCATCACTCCCTCCCTGTGTATGACAAAAACCTCTTCAGTAATTATTGGGAAATGAAACAAATAAAACAATGGCTTTAGTAAATTCAGACCGGGAAGTTTTTCTTTTATGTTTCTTATTATATAAACACACCAGCAAAACAGTATGTAAATATATAATTTTATATACATAGTAACATAGTAATAGTTTTAATTACATTAATGCATTTTTTAAAAGGGAAAAACCTGTGCCTATGTCTTTGTCTTTCCCAGTATCAAAAACAATTAGAGCTTTGGTTAAACCAGTTTTAAAAATTTTAAAAACAAAAGCTCCAAGTGGTCACATAAAAAGGCAGATTTAAAATATTTCATGTTTTGCCTTTTCTTTGCTACAATCTCTGGAGGATCAGTGTTTATTTGACACCTACTCTTTAAATGCAGAACTGTGTAGTTCCGCTGTGGTTGGGGAGACAAGTTATGCCTGAAGCAAGCTTGAAGGCTTCCAAATATTTAAGACTTTACTCTTGGAATAAATGCATGTGATTGAGTCTGCATGTGTGCAGGGTCAACTTATAAACAGAGATTTTTCAAATGAACTTTGATTTCTAAAACAATGTTTATTAAAGAAAAAGTAACAGCAATGTGATCATCTGAAACTTTTATGCATTATTAACTAAAACTCAGTGGTAACTACTGCAACTGATTAGAAATAAGATCGACAAAATATGTTTCTGAGGAAGGATTGTTCTTACCACTGATATGGTTCATAATTCTTGTCATGGTGATAATAAGAAGCAGATCAAATTATGGCCATTTCATTATCCTTTAAATGTTATCTGTAAGCAGTGTGTGCCCCTGTTGCCTGTGCCCAGGACAGTCCCCTCCCACACCTGTCCTAGGTTTCCCACTCATTAGAAAAAGAGGTAGATAGCCTGTGACATCAACAGCTGTTTAATGTGAGGCTGTAATGTCTATACTTGCAAAAAAAAAAAATCATGAAATAGTGGCCTAAAAACAGATCAGCCCTCACATATCTTTTATTTTGACTGTACTGGTTTTTTAAATTAGTGGCCATCATTTAACAATACAGAGAGTTCGTGTAAAAATCTGTATTGCTAGCTGCTCTTAAAATACTGAGAGCTGCTACAGCATGGGTCAACCTTAAAAATATTATGCTAAGGGAAAGCAGTCAGTCACAGAAAACTCTGTTTATATGCAATGTCCAGAATAGAGACAGAAAATAGATTAGAGGTTTTCTCATGTGAAAGGGAATGAATGTGCTTGGAAATGGGATATTTTTGTGTGTGTGCGTTATACTGAATGTGTTCTCAGTTTATGTTACGGTGATAGATGCACAATTCTATAAATACACTAAAAACCATGGATTCGTATACTTTAAACAGGTGATTTTTATGCTATGTGAATGTAGTCTCAATAATGCCATCAGAAAAGACAAAAAAAAAAATGAACATTTGGAAGATCAGATAATACTGATGCCACGTTTTTCTATGGCAGAAACTGCTGGTATTTCATTAGGACTTTTTCTATGTAAATGCAGTCTACACTTTTCTGCTCACCTCAGTCCCTATTAATTCCTCAAAACACTCCCAATCCTGAGGCCAAAGCCCAGTTGCTGTTTATCATTCTTTGTCCCTGCACTGTTTTCCTCACCATAAAATTAAGAGAAGTATAATTTTTGTTGGTATCCATATCTTTAGCAAATATAAGTAATTGAAAGACACAACTGAAGATGAATCATATGTTCCATGATTAATGAGAAGCAGCCTACTTTCTCTGTGGCCTCTCGTCTACCTCATTGATTTTGCATCACCTACCATGCTCCTGTGTCTTAGAGCTCTTTCTGAGAAGGATGAACGAGAAGGAGCACAGGTGTGTTCCACCAGAATGCACTGGTCCCGCCACGGCCAGTGTGCATGCATGAGGTCAAACCCACCAATGTATCATCTGACATGCTGGTGTCTAGACTATGGCCATGCTAAATGTCATGAACTTCACTTGTATTGCATGCCTCATGCATGGCAGAGTCGCCGTGGCAGAGCAGAAGGCCCCCAGGGCTTGATGTTTACACAGGGAGGGACCAGTTCCTCAGTGTTCACCCAGACTGTCATTACCTTCTCATGCCAGGCTTCACCTCCTAGCCTGTTTGTTTCTGATGCTTTGCCTTCACGATAGCGGAAAATCCTACAGTGGAATCATAGAGTAACATATTCTCTCTCTCTCTCTCTCTCTCTCTCTCTCTCTCTCTCTCTCTCTCTCACACACACACACACACACACACACCTATGAACATATATTTAAAAGTCTGTCACTATGGAGGCCTGTATTAGGGTTCTCTAGAAGGACAGACCAGCAGAATATATGTATACAGGAAAGGGAGTTTATTAGGAGAATTGACTCATAAGTTCACATGTGAAGTTCCACAATAGGCTGTCTGCAAGCTGGGGAGCCAAGAAACCAAACCAAATCCTAAGATCTCGAAAGCAGAGAAGCTGATAGTGCAGCCTTCAGTTTGTGTCTGAAGGTTTGAGAGCTGCTGGCAAATCACTGGTCAAAGTCCAAGAGTCCAAAAGCTGAAGAACTTGGAGTCTTATGTTTGAGGGCAGGAAGCATCCAGCATGGGAGAAAGATAGAGGCCAGAATACTCAGCCAGTCTAGGCCATCCATGTTCTTCTGCCTGTTTTTATCCTAGCTGCTCTGGCAGCTGACTAGATGGTGCCCAACCAGATTGAGGGTGGGTCTGCCCCTCCCAGTTCACCAACTCAAATGTTATTCTCCTTTGGGAACACCATCACAGACACACCCAGGAACAATACCTTGTATCCTTTAATCCAATCAAGCTGATACTCAGTATTAACCATCACAGGGGCCGTATAGTAGGAGGTGATAGAATGTACATATGGTAACAATATGAGACACAAGTACCAGATGGAACACAGTTAAATTCTGATTCTTCACCAGGCTAGGTAGCTCACCGCCATAATCCCAGCACTTTGGGAGGTTGAGGTGGGCAGATCATTTAAGGTCAGGAGTTCGAGACCAGTATGGTGAAACCCCATCTCTACTAAAAATACAAAAAATTAGCCAGGGGTGGTGGCATGTGCCTGTAATCCCACCTACTTAGGAGGCTGAGGCAGGAGAATCACTTGAACCCAGGAGGCAGAGGTTCAGTGAGCAGAGATTGAGATCGTACCACTGCACTCCAGCCTGGGCGATGGAGCAAGATTCTGGCTCAGAAAAATAAAATTAAAAAAAAAAAGCTGGTCCTATCACTTACTAGAGGTGTGGCAAGAGATATGCCCCTTTCAAACTTGGCTATCTCAGCAGTAGAATTGGGAGAATATTTTATCATTATTTTATACTAAGAACTTTGAAACAACTAAACAAAAGGGAGATATCTCTTTGTAAGATTGAGGGTTTTCTGCTGGTGGCCACAGGCAGGGATAAAGGAAGCCTGTGCTGGATTCAGGCTGTGTGGCGCTCACTCCATTCCCTGCTCAGCTTGGCCTCCCTCTGTTCTCTGACTGAGGCTCACTTCCCATCTGCTGCCACATCTACAGCACGGGGCAGGGAGGCCTCCCTCAGGTCTCCTGAATGTGATACCTTCTCGGTTCTAGTCCGAGAATTAAATCTCTTGGCCCTGCCTCCAAATTCTGGGAGAAGCGATGGATAGATCTAGATTAGCCCAATGGCACACTGAGGTTTAGTCCTCTACGACTCAAGGAACAGAGCTCAATATAGCAAATAAGGTGGCTGGGAACTTACCCCAATGATGTGTGGATTGGTTGTAAAAAGGATGGCATGGAGAAAAGATAGTCATTGTGACTGAACCCACATCCCAAAAGATAAATGCTAACATGCATACCTAAATGTTGTTTTTTTGAAAAACTGTATTATTATTAGATTTAAGGTGGAAAAACGGAAGACAGTAAATTTGGGAACTACCTAAAGACAAAGCAAGTTGACTGGTGTGACTATTATGATGCAGAATGCCGTGAAATAAGACTCAAGCCTTTTTTTAAAGTCTAGAAAGGAGACTCCTTAAGAACTCAAATACATTTGGTGTAGGCTGTTTTTTTTTTTTTCTTTTTTCATTATGAAAATAGATCTTGTCAACAAAATTAAATTGTTTTATACCTAAATGTATCAATTCATACCTATTCATCTTAAAATGTCCTTCCATATACATGTATTTTAAAATATGTCATATCAGAGCAAGATACTGCGTCAGAAAAAATAAGTCACATGGTGGTCAGCATTTAACTGGTGGTTTCCATCTTTCCTCACTCCATTTCCTAAAACACTTTATAATCCTTTTTTCATAGAGGATTCACCACAGAGATGTTAGAATTAATTTTTTTCTCTTTCTCTCTCTCCCTTTTTCTCTAAGTACATATTTTTGTAAGTCTCCTTAGTAATTCTGGTACTTATGGGCTTTCTATGACGTAATATTAGGTCAGTAAGAAACAGGTAATAATTTGACATTTTGATATTAGCCAAATTTTTCAAAATACTTAACATTCCACTTTTTTTCTCATTATATCATATTGAAATAAGGAATAAAATGGAGAAATCATTTTCAGAGAAAAATAAATCTACTCTGGCTCAGCAATTCTAGTTCAATAAATATACAAATAGTAAAATATGATGTTCTAAATTATTGTATACTCAGATATTTATGACACCATTCTTTACAATAAGAAAACTTTAAAACAGTTTCAATGTCCAAAAAATAAAAGCTAAGGTGAAATAATTATGGTACATTTATTCAATGAACTCTTTTGTAATTTAAAAAGCACATCAAACAGTGCATACAAGAGTGTGATAATACCTTTATGAATTTAGTTTCATATCAGACACATATACATGTACACAGATGTGTCCATATGTATGTTTGTGTAGTATACGTATTTGCATATGGTTGGTAAGAATACACAGAAATACAATGATCCAGTGATGGCACGGATGTTGTAGAACTGAGCTGGTATCTGCTCACCTGGCGCAATAAGACCAGATGCCCACACCGAATGTATTAGGGTTCCCCAGAGAACTAATAACAGAACTAATAGGATATATGTATCTATGAAAGGGAATTTATTAAGGAGAATAGACTCACACCATCACAAGGTGAAGTCCCATGATAGGCTGTCTGCAAGCTGAGAAGCAAGAAAACCGGTAGTAGCTGAATTGGAGTCCAGAAGCTTCAAAAGTAGGGAAGCTGACAGTGCAGCCTTCAGTCTGTGGCCAAAGGCCCAAGAGCCCCTGGCAAACCACTGATGTAAGTCCAGGACTCCAAAGGTCGAAGAATCTGAAGTCTAATGTCCAAAGGCAGGAAGCATCCAGCATGGGAGAAAGATGAAAGCCGGAAGACTCAGAAAGCCAGTTTATCCCACCTTCTGCCTGCCTTTTCTAGCTGCACTAGAAGCCTATTGGATGGTGCCCACCCACATTGAGGTGGGTCTTCCTCTCCCAGTCCGCAGACTTTAATGTTCATCTTCTCTGGCCAAACCCTCAGAGACACACCCAGAAACAATACTTTGCATCCTTCAAACCAATCAGCTTAATACTTAACCATCACACCGAGGTTTGCAGTGATAGAAAGGAAGGCCTTTATTGCTGCTGCCAAGCAAAGGGGACTGGGCCACAGAGTGCTCACATCCGGACCTCCCCAATGGCTTGCTGGCAAGTGTAAATGCAGGGGTATATTTTAGAACAGCAGAAGCTACAGGCAAAATTATAAATCAATACACGGAAGGTGCATGTTGGTTTAGACTTAAAAGGGATGGATATTTTGAAGCAAGGGATTACAGGTGGTAGGAAGGGAGACTTTCTGATTTGCAATTGGTTATGGAAGAGAAGCGTTGTTTAAAAATCCAGGGTCAGTAGAAAACTGCTAATTGGCTAGGGGTTGTGACTTAGAACAAAGACGGTGGTTAAGGTTCAGTATTTACCTCTCTCTTATCTGAGGTGTACATGCTAGTGGATCCATTTCATGGGGGTCCTCCGTGGGGCCTCGAGCTTCTGAAAAACAACTCAGGGACAAATGTTAAGATGTTATCGCTGGCTTCTATAGGGAAAGACAACATTTTTGGAAATCCGTTTTCCTTAACTATTGTTCTAGACCTCTTTGACCTTATTCACAAGTTACTTATTCACATCGAGGACTAGCTAACTGTCTGGAATTTTCCTTGAAGAAACTTAGGCTTTTTCTTTGTTTCCATGCCTGGGGGACTGCAGGCTCCTAAAAAGGAGGTCCTCGTTCTGTCTCATGGATGAATATTTTCTTTCCTAAAATGGTTTTCTGTATTTTCCAAATTTTCTGCAATGAAAATGCATTATTTGTATAGTCAGAAAAACAGTGATGACCAGGTCAATTGAAACCTAACAAAAAGAAGCCTAGTGCCAATATTCTTGAGATTTCCTTCCTAAATGCCAAGAATAAAGACATTATATCATCTCATTCTGCTTTAAAACAAAATGAAACAGAAATGCTGGAACAACATTGAATAGATATATATCATAAAATGTGCAATCAGTATCAGAAGCTGCGTTATCCTGCACATGGAGCTCAGAACAGACCACAAGATTATGCAGCTCCATTTGTTACATGCCATTCTTATGAACCTGCCATCTCATTTCTCAAAGGAATTTCCAGTCTGTAATGTTAACTTTCCCATAGTGCCTTATTTCCAATGAAAATAGTAAGAGGGCATTTGGTCTCAATTCCCTTTGCTTTATATTCTCTCCTTACCTGAAAAGAAAACTAATTAAATATGTTTTCCTTGATCAAATTCTTTTTTACCCCTAGGCATCCTGGAAAGTGGTCTCAGTCAATATTTTTGGTTGATGACTTCCCTGCAAAATGAATTTCTCCAAACTCAACTAAAGTGATCAAAGATTTATCCACATTTTAAAAAATTAAGAATTCACCATTTTTTTCTCTTTATTTACTTTTTGGGATGAGGTCTTACTCTGTTTCTTGGTCTGGAGTACAGTGGTGCAATCATAGCTCCCTACAACCTTGAACTTCTGGGCTCAAGGAATTCTCCCACCTCAGCCTGACAAAGTGTTGAGATTACAGGTGTGAGCCACTATACTTGGCCCATTTTTTCCTTTTTTAAAAATTTTGTGGTTGAATTATTTAAATGCTATTAACAGGACATAAAGGTTGGTGACATAATAAGAAAATGGGGGTGGTTAGAGAGAGAAAAAGGCAAAGCACACCTTTTTTTTCTTACTCGTTTTTCATTTAAAATTATGTGTGAGTTCTTCAATAGACTATCAGAGTACTCAGGAAAAGGTGGGTGCTTGTGCGTGCGTGCATACAAACACTTGTGACTCTCCCCACTCCCTGAAAGAAATGTGTTCAATGTTTAACTTTCTAGCAGAAAGACAAACTTCATGCAATCAGGAACTGGGCTCATTTTGTTCATTCTATTATCTCCCATCTTTGGAACAGTGAGTAGCACAGAGAGATGGTCTATACATATTTTCTATATGGGAGGTAGATTTTTAGGGTATAGGGAATAATAGTTGGTTAATTATGTCCAACTATTGTTCTTATGTCCTTGTATGAAAACAATCGTATATTATTTTACTTGATTTTGCGACCAATATACTGGCTACTATGTTCAGAGAATATAGAGCAGCGCTGCTATATCTTCTTTTTATTTAAAAATAATTTTAAACTTAGAAAAAAACTTTGTACAAGAAACTTTTCCCCCTAAATCATTTGAGAGCAACTTGCTCACATGCTATCCTGTCACCAACCAATATTTTAGTGTGTGTTTCCACAAATGAGGATATTATTCTACATAACTGCAATCCAGCCATCAAACTCAAGTCATTAGCACTGATGCATTACTACCATCTAATTCATATGCTCCATTCAGATTTCTTTAGTTGTTCCAATAATGTCATTTATGACAAAAAATTCAATCCAGGATCACACATTGCATTGAATTGTCGTGTGTCTTTGGTCTCCTTCCAACTGGAATAGTTTCTCAGTCTTTCCTTGACTTTTTGATAGATCATCTGTAAATGTCCTATCTGTTCTATGTTTTAGGAGGTCTCCCAATTTAAGTTTGTGCAATATTTCCTCATAATTGGATCAGGTTATTCATTTTGGGCAAGAATGTCACAGTTGTGATGCCTGAATATATCTCACACACTCTTATCAGGTGGCACTTGATCCTGATTTTTCCCATTCACATTGAAATTCACTTTGATCACTTCCCAGTTTTTCCAATGGGAGTTGCTCTTTTCCTTTTGTAATTAATATGTATGTAGTAGGAAGGTAACTTCAAAATACATAAATATCTAATTCCTGAGCCAGGTGCAATGGCTCACAACTGTAATCCCAGCACTATGGGAGGCTATGGTGGGATAATTACTTGAGGTAAGGAGTTAAAGACCAGCCTGGGCAATATAGCAAGAGCCTGTCTCTACAAAAAATAAAAGAATTAGCTGGGTGTGGGAGTGTGTGTCTGTAGTCTAAGCTACTCAGGGAACTGAGGCAGGTGGATCATTTGAGCCCAGGAATTTGAGGTTGCAGTGAGCTGTAATCAAACTACAGCACTCTAGCCTAGATGACAGCATGATAACCTGTCTCTAAATTAAAAAAAAAAAAATCCAATTCTTGGATCGTATTCTTACTAATTAGTTCTATATCTATTGATATCTCTTGGATAAACTATTACTGTGATGGTTGCTAAATGATGATTGTCTAATTCCATCATCCTGTCTATATTTATCAGTTGACATTCTGTAGGAAGAAGATTTGTACTTTCTCATTAATTATTGTTGGTGGAATCTCTCATGAGTTCATATTTTGTTCAACTGATATAATTTGTTATTATCGTTATCCATGTTGATGTTTAAATTTATTTGACATCCTGGACACCCTTTTAAGTTGACATCAGTTTCATTTGTCACATTTACTGTTCTCTGAGAACATTCTTACTTTCTGGCCCAAAACACTCTGTACTTACTTAGTTCTGTCCAAGCCCTGGGATCAGCCTTTATTCTAAGAAGCTTTGGTATCTTTTGGTAGAGGAAGGTATTTAGAAACCAAAACCTACACACTAAATGTGCTGATTGGTTTTGAGTTATCAATATACTGGCTCTCTCAATGAACAGAGCTTGGGCATGTATCTATATATTTATAAAGTTTAATTAAACTTTCTCCCTTTTCATGTGTGTACATGCTTTCTCCAACAGTGTAAAACTTGGCTACTTATTTGAAGAAGCTTTGGTTTCTTTTGGTAGAGGATGGTACTTAGAAACTAAGACCTGGACACTAAATGTGCTGATTCGTTTTGAGTTATCAAGATACTGGCTCTTTCAGAGAACAGGGCTTGGGCATGTATATATATTTATAAAGTTTAATTAAATTTTCTCCCTTTTCATGTGTGTATACCCTTTATCCAACAATGTAAAACTTGGCTACAATTATTCTTAGTATATTTACTGAGAGATTACTTGATTACTTGATCTCTGAGACTTTGTGCTGGGCCTCCACCATCACCCTCATGTATAAGCACCTCCTTCATCGATTTCAAGCTCTCCTTCAGCAAATATTTATAAGTCACATTCAATGTGGCACTCACTGTTCCAAAGAGATTCAATAGTGAAGTGAACCAAATAAACATGGTCTGTGTTCCCATAAAGCTTATCTTCTACCTGGAAAGCACTGAGATAGGTTTGAATTTTAATTGTTTTTTTTTTTTTTAAGTGGTCACAAAATTTCATCAGGCAGTCATATATACCATAAGAGGTTAAAGGCAAACATATGCAGAGACATTATAAACACATTCAAATATAGGTCAATATTCATAGAGATTTTCCAGCAATAACACTGTTTTAGAAAAAGTTTATGAAAGATATCAATTTTAATAATTATGATCTATCAATGCTATTCATCACCACCTAGAATATATATCAGACATCAAAGTATTAATTTCTTTGAATAATTTTGTTCTAGTTAAATCTTTATTGTCAGACTTCACTTAGATGCAAATTTTTTAAGAGAAATCTTCCTGAGAAGCTTAAATTAAAAAGATGTATACATAGAAACACCCTGTGTAAAGTGGAAGTGGGGTCTGGGAAGCTGTCCCCATCTTCTTCCCCTTCTGAGCAATCCATGGAGAAACTCTGTAGAACACAGTTTGAAGTCCTGGGCTACATAAATGCCCTACTTTTTTTTTTTTTTTTTTTAGCAAGCATTCTGAAAAACTGCACTCCATTATGTGGCCACAAATAATTACTAAGCATCTTTTCTATACCTAGTAATAGACTAGGTGCCAGAGAAAAAAGAACAGAAGCCTGGAAAGGTCCAGTTTTATCTCACCAAGTTTGTAGACTGCTAGGAATAGAGGCAGCATGCAAGTAAACAAACACGAAGATATTTCCAGATTACTGTTAAAAAAAAAAAAGTGAAGAAAGCACATGAATCTGCAAGGGAGCATTGTGGCAATCCTAAGCATTTAATATTACCCTGGTTTGGAAGGACATCCATAAAGTGATGCTATTTAGGCTGAGTCCTTGGTAATGTAGATCCAGGCATGGGAATGGTGGGCAAAAGTGATAAGATAATTTTAGAAGAGGGAATGGTGTGCATAAAGGAGCTGAGGCAGGAAAAAACAGGCATCTAACTCAAGAGCCTTGAGACCCCTATAGTTGGGAAATACACATCAAGGATAAAGGGAGAAGTTGCAGCTAGGAAGAGGCTAGTCCTTGCAGGGCTTTGGTTAGGAGTTTGGATTATTATTCTTAGACGTGGAAAGTCACCGAACAATAATGACTGAATAAGGCATTTGTCATATTTTGGCTACCTAGCAGTTTACCTTCTTCCTGTATTTGGGGGAATTATCCACTGTGAGAGTGTTGGGAATCAGTACTCACCAGCTGTCCCCTTCTTCTAGCAGAGTTCTTCTCTCTCAGGCACTTAGAGTGAGAGAAGTGTGGCGCAAGATCAGGGCTTGGTCAGTCCTATGCCCCTTCCCAGAGCTTTGAACTTAGAGGAGGGTAAGGGAGCACAGCAGAGGAGAAAATTTCCTCCCACAGCACAGTCCTAATTAAATGGCTCTTCCTGGGCTATGTCTTGGCGATGAGTCCTGTGGCTTGTCTCCCTTTGAGGCTTCATTTCTCCACCCTGGCTCCCCAGCCATTGTGTCCATGTGGCAAGTACTCAACATCTTTCTAATTGATTTTTCTGTGTAAGTGACTATCTTGTATGCAATCAAAAACTATGACTGTTGAGAAAGATCTCTCTGACCACTGGTGGGAGGTAGGGAAAGCTAGAACAGAGGAAAAGGTGGTCTTGATTTGGGTAAAAAGGGGGATGATCGGCCAGGTATAGTGGCTCACACTGCAGTCCCAGCACTTTGGGAGGCCGAGGTGGGCAGATCACGAGGTCAGGAGTTTGAGACCAGCCTGACCAACATGGTGAAACCCTGTCTTTCCTAAAAATACAAAAAATAGCCAGGCATGGTGGCTCATGCCTATAATCTCAGCACTTTGGGAGTTTGAGACAGAAGGATTGCTTGATCCCAGGATTTTGAGACCAGCCTGGACAACATGGCAAAACCATGTCTCTACAAAAAAAAAAAAAAAAAAAAAAAAACAGGCATAGTGGCCTGTGCCCGTAGTCCCAGCTACTCAGGAAGCTGAGGTGGGAGGATTGCTTGAGCTTCTGAATTCAAGGCTGCAGTGAGCAGAGATTATGCAAATGCACTCCAGCCTGTGTGACAGAGTAAGACCCTGTCTCAGAAAAAGTTTAGCTTTTCTGTAGAAGAACTTGAGCAGCTCCTTCTAAAAAAGAAATGTACATTCTCCATTTTGCCATAGTCACCACCACTCCCCATTGTCTCTCTTCGTTGGCAAATATTTATGTTACTTGTTAACTCTTGTGGGTATTTGATTTTGAAATTTCCCAAAGATAACAACAAAAGCTTAAATTCTGTTTCATGTATGTTTAAAAGTATGAACATGAACAAAAATACTAGAAATATTCCTATTACTGTCATTAAAGTACTTGTAGGAATTTAACCTCATTATAATGAAGATGGAACAAGCTTTGTTCTATAACCATATTTCCTGATAATTGCTTACTAGATATTTTTGATAGCCTTATAAAACAAGGAGAAGAGGATGGTGTTACATAAGGCAAATTTTGGCTCATGTAAACATGATTGTGTTTCTAATTTGTGAGGAAAATTCTTTTGTAAAAATAATCCAAGAGTTGCTTTGCCTTTTCTTCTCTCAACAATATTTAACTTCCATTGTACTTGGGATCTTCTTTGGATTTTTAATCTCTTTCCCTACTTTTCTGTACTGTTAGACGTGTTCAAAGTCATATGAATTGTGCAGATGTAAGACAACTCTTCTAAAAATCATAGAGGGCTCCTTTTTCTCCTGCCCTAATAGGGTAGAACTGTCTCTGAAGAAGCAGAACTAAAGGCTGCTCCCTTAGGGCATGTAGCTGGCTCTGGAGAGAAAGGATGCAAGTGAGTTGAACATGAACAATTATTCTGCCTAAATTTACCAGTCAGATGTCTCTGCACTTATTCTTAGGCAAAGAGACTTGGGAATAGAGGAATTCCAGAAGTTCTACCAATGAAGGAACATCAGAAATGGAGGAGGATTCCCTGCTAATGCAAACGAACAAAGCACATTCTGCCCCAGGACCTTTGCTCCTGCTGCTCTGTCTGCCTGAAGCACTCTTCTAGGTCTTCACATAGCTGGATGCTTCTCAGCATTGTGGTCAAAGCTCAGTTGTTGCTTCCCAAGGAGGCTGTCCCTGACCACTCTGCTTAATGTTGTTCACGTGTTTATTTTTCTTTATGAAACATCTATGTAAAACTATGTTATCAATACAATGTAAGTTCTCTAATGGCAGTGACCTTGCCTGTCTTGCTAAGCACATCCAAATGACCCTGGCACAGAGTGAACAGGTGTCTGAGGTGAGGGTTTTCACATGCATAGTCTGGGATCTGTTTTCCTGTGCAAGTGCTTTATGGGCTGTGGGGAGGTTCTGAAGAGCACTGAGAGATGCAGGCCAGTACAGGGGAAGAAGCTGAGAAGAAAGACATGGGGTCAGTTCTAGAGTGAGTGACCCTCCCATTTTACCTATCCCTAAGGGGTTTGCCAAAATTTTTAGCACTAAAACGCGGGCACTTTTAGGAAAACCAGAACCGTTGGTCACCTAGCCTCAGCCTAATCCCATGGGGGAGATCTGGTGCATGTATTTAATCAAACAGTTGCCAGACTTTGAAGCCAGTGAGCCTTCCTTCAGGATGAATCGTGTAGGTGGCTCCCATCAGCTGAGGGCAATTCTCAAGAAAGGTATGGCTGTTTGCTACTAGTAGGCAAAACTTACAGCACCTGGGGGACAGGTGCACCTTCTGGAAAAGGAAATCTAGGTGAGGTACCAACAGAGTAGTGCGTATACGATTACAGCATGCAATAAATTTGTGTCTGAATGAGTAAAATAGATCATGAAATTTGCAATCTCATCCCATGTTAAAGTGGCTCAAGCTCTGTGTCTTTTGCATTTTGGACTTTTGTATAATGGAGATGACAGAAGTTCCTTAAGCCCTTTTATCACACGCCTTGGTCATATTTTAGCTTTTTACAACTAGAACACACTGTTCTTTATTTGTATACACTAAGTTTATGACTTGCTGACTCAGATTCTCTCAGCCTGTTAATGCTTGCTGGGGGTGCGTTAGGGGCTTTGAGAGGATACACTAACTTCTTAATGAATCCAGAATGCCTTGTAGGAAATGTTGGTACTATTCCAATGTGACAAATGGTATCCTAGTGGGGTAATAGAGTCGTTCTTTCCACAACTCCAAAAACAACCAGTGTGAAACATGTAGGGAGGCAGGTAATCTTCTGTTCTTATCTATTTAATTTCAAGTAATTTATTTTGGGCGCTTTGTATCTGTTACTTACATTCAACTTTCATTTAAATAATCAAAGAATTTTACATGCAGAACATAGTTATCTGTATATGTGTACTGTTTATAAGTATACATGCAAATGTGAATGTGTGCATATAGAGATGTGTAGATACATGTATAAAACTTCTTTCTTTAGACAATATTAATGGCAGTTTAGAAAGATAAATAATTAACATCAGGATTGTAAAAGGAGTGGGAAAAGAAAGATGAAATACCAACATCCACCATCGTCAATGCAAAAGAAATAGAGGGAGGCAGTGATATGTTTAATATGACAACATATCAAGTTCCACACATTTGATAGGGTGAGCCCTCAAATTTTCTACAGACATCTAATATGAAAAGGGAAACTGTAACACAGTTTACAGTGCTTATGAGTTAAAGACAAACTGATTCTTTATCAAAGGTATCAGCATTTCTAAATTGGAGAAAAGGCAGCTGTCTCACCAGAGTCTTAATATAATCTATATGCAACACATATTGTGCATATATATTGCTATATGGCAATATATGTGTTCTTGAAAAACCTTGCAGAATTATTTGGTGAAAATAACAGGACTTACGGGAAAAATAATGTTAGAGCACTCAACTCATGCAACTATATAATCAGAACGGCCATAAAATAACAATAATCCCCAAAATAATGCTCACACAAATAAAAATGTTACATCTTAAAAAAGAAATAATACAGTAAGTATAGGAATTTATATCTTTTATACAAGGTGAAGAGAGCTTATTAGAAGAAAGTGTAAGAAAGGATTGTGCAAAATTAATAGATAAGGAAATGCATAAAGAACAGGAAAGGCCATGTAACAGTCATTTCCAAGACCTCCAAGTTTAATCAAGGATGGAGAAGAACTTGGAGTGAGTGGGCATACCATGTTTCTCTGCAACTTTCCAAGTGCAGTTTTGTTGGTATAAATCATGTCTATGTTGCGTGTTAACATCATACATTTATTTACTATCCTCATATAAGCTCATGTACCTCACAGAGGCTGGTATTGCAGAACAGACTATGCTTTTTAAGATGACATGTGTGGGTGATTCAGGGCACTAACCCAACCACTACTCCACAAAAAATTAAAAATCTTGAATGAACAAAGATGTTTTTTGTTTTTATACATATAATTCATAATTTAAATTACTTTGCTTTTGTTTCATTGCATGGTACTCAGTTTTGCCTTTATACACCTTCATGATAGCTATCCTGCTAATTGACAGGTTCAATGATGTTTAGTAATTAGCAAAGAGAGGATGCTTTTCATAATAGAAAGTCCTTTGTATTTTGGTTTCATAAAAATTTATTCATGCAATTTGGTTGTTTGAGTCTGAATATGAATTGGTAAACTAGGTCAGGAATAGATTACTATTTTTCTTAACAACTGCTCTTTTGATAGTGGGGTTTTCTGAGTATTTCACACTGCCATTCTTATATAATATTGTTAAGAAAAATAACAGGAAAGAAAACAATTTCACCTAGTGTAAGTTTATCATAAGATCTTGGATACTAATTTAAAATGCAGTAGGTTTTGGCAACTTTCCCCTTAACAAGTAAAGATTGATCCTCAGGAAAAATCAAAGTTACTCTATTATATGGGCTGTTCCATTAATAGCACTTGAAGAAAAATGAAAATGGGCAGCTAGTCTAAATGTAAATGGCATATCCAATTTGGAAACAAATGAAGGAATGAAGAACTATTGAAATATATGCCTATCTTTGTGTTTGGTCATTTAATCTGATATTACGAAACAAAGCTAGAATTTACCAGTGACATGTATCCTTTCATGAATATGTGAGGGATATACGATGTGATTTTTATGTCCTTCCCCTTGGAGAAAGATAATGCACAGAACTCACAAAAATACAAATAAAGGGATGTTAGAAAATTAAAAGGAGGCCAGGTGCCATAGCTCATGCCTGTAATCCCAGTACTTTGGGAGGTCAAAGCAGGAGGATTACTTGAATCCAGGAGTTCGAGATCAGCCTGGGCAACAAAATGAGATGCTGTCTCTTCCAAAAAAAAAAAAAAAAATTAAAAATTTGGCTGGGCCTGGTTCTACCTGTCTGTTAGTCCCGGCTTCTCTGGAGATTGAGGCATGAGGATTGCTTGAGCTCAGTAGTTCAAGATTGCAGTGAGCTTTGATGATGCCACTGTGCTCCAGCCTGAATGACAGAGTAAGACCTTGTCTTGTAAAACCAAAAAAGAAAGAAAAATTAAAAGGGGCGTGTTATCATCATCGTCAAGGGTGGCAAGTAACTTGGAATGCTAGCATTTTCCTCTTGGAATGAAGTTACTTTTGGAATGCCACAATGTATATATTAAATTTATGAATCTGTGTAGGTTTAAGTTTCAGCAAAATTTTGGTTTTGTTTTTTTTCTTTTTCCCTTGAACACATTTCTTCTGAGAATTTATTTCTAACACAGCAGAGAAACAGGAGTCTGACTATCCCTGGCTGACTTTAGCAGGTTAGAGAGCTTAGTAATTCAGGAAGTTTCTAATTCTCTCCTGGTTGGTCAACTGAGCATTTGGATGTGGAGCGAAATGAATCTCACTCACTATGTGTCTTTTTAAACCCCTCAAAACTCATTGAATTTTAGCTGCTATTGTAACAGTGTGGAGAGGCAGGATCTTAAGAGGTCATTAAGTCACAAGGGTTTTGCACTCACGAATGGATTATTGTCAAGTGGGTTATTGTCAAGTGGGTTAGTTATTACTGGCATGAGTTCCTGATAAAAAGGGTATGTTTGGCCCTATTTCCTTGCATCCTCAAATGCTTCCTTGCCATGTAAGGCTTTTCACCACATCATCAAACACCAGGAAGGCCTTTACCAGACACAGTCCCTCAGCTTTGGACTTCCCAGCCTCCAGAACTGTGAGTTAAATACACACCTTTTCTTTATAAATTACCCATTTTGAGTATTCTGTTATAGCAGCAGAAAATTAATTGAGACATACGCAGATTAGAAAAGTGATCTAGAGTTGGAAATTTCACCTATGTATTGAGGGATGAGGTGAGGTAAAATTGTGATTAAAACCATAGGTTCTGAAATTTGACTGCCTGAGTTTTAATCTTGGATTCATTGCATTTTAGTTATTGTCATGTTAGGAGCATTTCTCAATCTCTACCAGCCTTATCTTTCTCTGTAGAATAAGAATGATTTTCATATGAACTGCAAAATATTGTTGTGAGGATTGAATGGGATGAACACGCAGTGCACCCAGCAGAGTACCCGGCACATAGCAAGGACTTAATACATGTTCGCTTCCACCATTAACATTGCTATTATTACACCATCTGTAGGCCCAGGCTGTGGCAAGATGTATTTATTCTTCCAGGAAAGTAGAACCAACTCTTTAGAATGTGGGCGCTATGGATAAGATGCTGTCATCACTTTCCTAAAACTTGGAATTTCTTCACTACTTATTTGTGTGTATCTGAGTTTGCAGTTTCCTTTAAACAAAGTATGAGAGGGAACAATTTTCATGTGAATTTCTGTTGTTAAAACCATTTTGGTAGCAAATTATTCAAGGAATAGTCATCATAATACTAGGTCAAAGAGAAATAGATAACGGGAATATTAAAGAGCTTCTTGGCATTTGCTTAGATTATACCAATGTTGTGAGTGGTACAGATAATCTGTCTATTCATGAATGGTTGCAAGCAATTAGATGATTCAATAGAGGCAATCGAATGCTATTATTTTTTAACTTAAGCTCGTCACTTGCCTGCTGGTAGTGTTGGTTTAGTCTAGATAGAGTTTAGAACTTCTGTATTATTTAGTGTACAAAACTTCAGCCAGGGCTGGTGGCTCATGCCTGTTACCTTAACACTTTGGGAGGCCGAGGGTGGTGGATCACTTGAGCCCAGCAGTTTGAGACCACCCTGGATAATGTGGCAAAACCCCATCTCTACTAAATATAAGAAAATTAGCCAGGCACGTTGGCACACTCCTGTGACCCCAGCTACTCAGGAGGCTAAGACATGAGAATTTCTTGAACCCTAGAGGCAGAGGTTGCAGTGAGCTGAGATCATGCCACTGCAGGCCAGCCTTGGCAATAGAGCAGGACTCTGTCTCAAAAAAATTTCCAGCCAGCCTCAGTCATAAAAACAGTCTGGGTCACCAAAACAAGCCCTGATAATTTGAAGACAGATAAATACTGTATTTCATTTTAATTAATTAAAGGAAATTATAACATGATGGCATATATTTTAATCTCTTAGATAAATGCATTTAAGAATTAGTATACCTGTGACATTAGCTGGGTTGATCATTATTTTATTTTGGATTAAAATGTTTTCTGGACTTAAAAAAAACAACAAATACTGGAAATGATATATGCAAGTGAATTTATTCTTATTGAAGTTAGAGGCATTAACCAAACTTGTCAATAACTTCTTCTTTGTAAATTGCTCTCAGCCTCCACAGGTTTTATAATTATTTTCAATACCCCCTGTAATGGCCAGTTTTATCCTTTTAGTGCAGATAATCACTGTCTTGCAGAGATCATTCATCCTTTCTCTCTCTTTCTCTATTAAATTAACTTAGTAAACCCCAATGTGGTTGAATCCAAATATTCGCTATCTTCACATGTGGCAGACACAGCTATTTGTTTAAACACATAGCTCTTTTCTCATTTTTTTCTTTACTAACTGAACCGTGGTTTTGTTCAGGACAACCACCTTCAGAAGCTGGTTTTCCTGGCTCCCTTGCAGCTAGGGTTGGATATGGGCCACAGGCCTTGCACTTAAAATGTAAGTAGATGTCTGGTGGATGTTTCTTGGAAATCTTTTGTTTTCCTAAAAGATAACTACTGAAGCGGGTGAAGCTCCTTCTTTTTTATTCTGGCCATGAATGTGGTTGTAACGAACATGAAAATAAATTTGCTGAGCATGGCAGCAGAAAAAGATACAAAAAGCCTGCAACCTAATGGTGTTACTTAGCAGGTGAATCAATACCAGCAAGTGCATATCTCTGTTATGTGAGAGAAAAATAAATTTATATTTTTTTCACCCACTGTGTGTCAGTTATTCTGTTTTATTGTGTGTGTGTGTGTGTGTGTGTGTGTGTGGTGTTTTTAGTAGCTAACATAGCTAACCACATTCCTGCAAGCACATTAATAGTTGAACATTGTTGAAGAGGATCAATCTTTGTGATTGATCTTTAGTTCATACTTGCAGAAAACATAAGGATGCAGCTTTCAATCTTATTATTATGCTTTCCTGGTTAAGGTAAGGATTTTGTTTTGTTTATAAATGTCTTTAGTCTCATATCCCCTCTCCCCAACCTGAAAAACTTACTCAAACTTTGTTCAGAAAATGAAAGCTCTCAGCAATGCTCTCCCTACTCTCCTCCATCTCTGCCCTCTTTCTGCATTATTATTCTTCATCTTCACTTGGCCACAGGAAAAAATATGCCTGTGTTCCTCCTAAGGCAAGTCTTCCATTTCTTGTCTGGATGTGCATGGCCCTGCCCTTTACCACAACATTTTTCCTTTTCTTTTTCCTCTTTCTTCTGCATCGTCAATTTCTCACTTGCCACTAGATCATTATATTAGAACATCTTTACAAAAACTTGCCTTAACCTGCTCTCTCCTTCAGCTTCTGACCCATTTCTCCACTTTCCTCTCTATTCGGAGTTGAAAATGTTTTACACATACTGTCTCCATTTTCTAAAGTCCTTCTCCAGCCCATTACAATTATGCTTATCTTCCTACCAGTTCACTGAAACCATTTTCCCCCAAATCACCAATCTCTGTGTAGACAAATCTATTGAACACTACTTTTTTCTTTACTTACCAATTGGCAACAATTGGGATAGTTTACCAATCTCTCCCTGTAATGCCTTCTTATTTTTATGTGTTTTAAAACTCTATTCTTTGTTTACCTCCATTCCTTTCTAACTACTTCTTTCTGGCTTTTCCTTTTCCATATGATCTTCAAAATATTAAAATTTCAAGGCTAGGTCTTCATCCCTCTTTCTTTCTTTCTTTTTTTTTTTTTATATTTATCCCTAATGATATATTTCCCCAAATAGCTGACACATGTATCTGTTGATGATCTCTCCTCTGAGTTCCAGGCTTATCTAGTGAAAGATGCATTTGACATTGCATAGACACCTAATAGACATCACATAGATGAAACATCAGAACAAACTAGATGGTCCCCCCAATTCCAATTCTGTTCAGTCCCAATTCCTCTATCTTAGAAACTGCATTATCATTGTCCAGTATTTAAAACTAGAAATATGGAAGCTATTTTTTGGTATTTCCCTTTTTTATTTTTATTTTTTACATCCAATTTGTTGACAAGTTAGTTCCATCCTTAGAACCTATCTCATATACCCCTTTTACTTTGTTTCATTACACAACATCTATAATACCATTTTAAGAAATAAGATTAACTCACTGAAAGTGTTGAAATTAAAAATAATGACAATACCAATTGATGGTGAGGGTATGGGCAATAAGATCTCAATATTGTGAGAGCAAATTTTAATTGGCAGTACCACTTTGAAGAGGCATTGCCTATTAAAGATATGCAAAGTTTCTATTTCCAGAGGCTTACCAACAAGAATGAGTGGTCCAGCCGTGGTGGCTTATACCTATAATCCCAGCACTTTGGGAGACCAAGGCGACTGGATTACCTGAGGTCAGGAGTTCAAGACCAGCCAGGCCAACATGATGAAACCCCTTATCTACTAAAAATACAAAAAAACTAGCTGGTGTGGTGGCCCATGTCTGTAATCCCAGCTATTAGCGTGGGGGGCTGAAGCAGGAGAATCGCTTGAACTTGGGAGGTGGAGGTTGCAGTGAGCCAAGATTGCGCCACTGCACTGCACTCCAACCTGGGTGACACAGTGAGACTCTGTCTTGAAAAGAAAAAAAAAATGTATGCAACAGCAACAGTTAACATGTACAAAAATGTTCGTATCAGCAATGTTCATAATAGATCCAAGTAGGAACGAACCAATGCACATTGACCAAAGAATGAAGACGAACATTAAATTGAAGGATAGATGGAATAGACACTATAAAACAAAAAGAAAAAAATGAACAAATTACAGGTACATGAAATAACATGGATGAATTTCTAAAGTGATATAAAAGTTATATCAGTAGTGTTTACCCAAAAAAACTAGATTCAAAATGATGCAAAGAATAATTTCTTTATGTAACATTTAATAACCTGGAAAGCTAAATCATGGTGTTTAGCAATTTATACTTAGATGGAAAAGTATAAAGCAATGTAGTAAAAAAAAAAAACCAGTATTACCATGAAAGTCAAAGTACCAGTTATTTATGGGTGGAGGGTGGTGTCCATCATAATTCCGAAAGATACAGTTTTAAATACCATAATCCCAGATGCTGAAATCTGTGAAGTCTAAACCCTCAAAATCACAATTCTAAAAGATTAAAATCCTGAACACTGAAATCATGAAAGCTGAATTCTCAGCAAAAGATTGGTGCGTTTTCAGTTGTCCGCAGAATAGTTATGTCACATTAGCTGTTTGATGTTAAGGGGAACTATTATGTTGTTATTTTTGTACTTGAAGTGTAGCTTAAGGAGACGCATATGGGTGCCAAGTTGACACGGGGTGGACTTGTGGGCTTAATTTTAGGTGTCACCTCACTTAAATTAAGGAACACCTAGAAATCTGGTAAGGCATTATTTGGGGTGAGTCCGTGACAGTGTTTCAAGATATTAGTGTGTGAGTGGACCAGGTGGGGAAGACCTGCCCTCAATGTTGGTGGACACCATCCAGTTGGCAAGGGCCCTAGAAATAACAGAGAAAGTAACTTGGTCTCTGTCTGAGAGCTGGGGCCAATTTTCTTCTGCTGCCTTGCACGTTATGATCCTAGGCTTGCCAGCCCTTACACCTTGGACTGAGAGTTACACCATTGGGTTCTCTGGTTCTCAACGTAAAAATGTTAGAACTTTCCCAATAAATGAAGATCTCTTCTTTTTGTGCATTCACATTTGTGAAAGATAGAATTGTTCAAGGTCTGAGCTCTTTAGGTGATTGATTGCAAGTGCTGTGGGAACCTGTCACAGTCATTGATGGATCTCCTCAAAAGACTTAGGTTGTAGTTCATGTTTTGTTTTTGTTTTATTTATTTATTTATTTTTTTGAGATGAAGTCTCACTCTGTAGCCCAGACTGGGGTGCAGTGGTACAATCCTGGCTCACTGCAACCTCCACCTTCCAGGTTCAAGTGATTCTCCTGCCTCAGCCTCCCAAGTAGGTGGGATCACAGACATGCACCACCACACCTGGCTAATTTTTGTATTTTTAGTAGAGATAGGGTTTTGCCATGTTGGCCAGGCTGGTCTCAAACTCCTGGCTCAGGTAATTTGACTGCCTTAGCCTTCTAAAGGGCTGAGATTACAGGTGTGAGCCAACACGCCCAGCCTGCCTCCATGACCTATTTATTTATGAATGTGGCTCATTCGTTCATAACTGTTATAAGTAAGCAACTGTCATAGCGTATCTGAGTGTTTGTGCTTGCAAAAATATACATGTTTTTATTGCCTATTTTATTGTGTAAAGTGGTCTGCAAAGTGTCCTGTCATATTTTTATGTTTCTCAAACAATTTCCCTTTTAAAACACGTAAATAAATATTTAGAGAATTGTAAAACTGTTTTTTCCAGAATTATATTTTTAGGATTTTGATCTTTTGGGATGGTGATTTTTGAGATTTTAGACCATAGAAATTTTCATCTTTTGGGATTCCAACATGGGGGATTATGGCACTGTGGCCAAAATCCCAGGGAAGGTAGCTTTGAGAATCACGGAACAGGCAAGGGGTTTCTGGGTGCAAGCAGGGTTCTGTTTTTTGCCTTGCATTTGCTTCTACAATGCATGCTTTATAATAATTAATCTACACTTGTATGCTTTGTGTATCTTTCTATAGATAGTATATAAATGCATTAAATATTTATATTTGTATATAAATATCTATGCATTATATTTTACAATAAAATATGCAAATATTAAATATATAAATAACTTCCCTGAATAAAACCATGGTGCGTAGAATGAGATCCTAACACCTTCCTGTGGCTGACAAATCTCTGCAGTAGCTTTTGGGGCTCCCCTGCAGCCTCATCTTACAGCCCTTTGCTGCTTGTTAAACACACTGGCTCTCACAGGCTTTCTGCCACTTCCTTGAGCACATCAAGCTCTCTGCTGTCCCATGGCCTCTTTTCCTGTGGTTCTCTCTAAAGGAAGACCTCCCCTGGATCTTTGTTTGGTGAGTTTCCTTTCATCCTAAGTCTTAAGTTAAAATGTCAACCCTTCAGGGAAGAGAGCTTATATAAAGGTTCAACCTGTTATGCTCTGGTATAACAACGTGTTTGTTTTCTTCTTTGCACGTAAGGTAATTTGTGATTCCTTTGGTACTGCTTACTAATTTGCTGACACTATTGCCAGCTATATTGGAGGTCTAGAAAACCAGAGACTTTTTTCTTTGTTTGTTCCTGTGACTTTGGTGCTTGGCACACAGTAATGCTTGGCTAAATACTATTGAGGGATGAAAAATCAATAGATTGGATATAGAATCATAGGAAGACATCCTATTGGATGACATATTTAAGCAATATTAAGTATAAAAAAGGTGGAGGAGGAGGGAAAAAAGAATGAAGTAGCAGATAAACTAGAATCACATCTTGTGAACTTGTTATGTCTACTCAGGGATGAAGGTGGGGACTGGGGAGTTTACTCAGCCATTGTCAAGAAGTGAGTCACACACAGCAGGGCAGGCAATGCAGGGGCTGCCACCTGGCTTTTACACTGTGTACGTGTTTCCTATGGATAGTATCTAATTGTGTGTGGGATGAGTTCAGCCATTTCTAGATGATCCTTATAAGAAGGTATTAACTAGAATTCCTTTCAGTTTTTCACCACAAAGCACCAATAATAGTTCTTAATTTGCTTTAAGAAAGGCCACAATCGGTCCTCAGGACGACCCTCAGGTGATACCTGCCTTGGATGTCAGCCACTCAGCACCCAGGAGCTGTAATTCCCTGCAATCTTTAAAATCTTGGACCTTCAGACACTGCCCTGGCCTCTTTGCAAGGGTGGTCATCTAAATTCTCACTCCTCCAGCAGATCATGAAATCACAAGAGCTTTGTCAATCTGCATAAAACATCTGAATGCTAATGAAGTGGCCCAGCACATTAATTAGACTGTCAATAGATCATTCAGTGTTAAAAGCTTACTTTCTCTTCTCTTCATTTATTTTCAAACAAAAAAGCAGCAGTACATTATGAAGTCAGAATACTAATTAATTCCAATTCAGTAAATTTCCAAACAAGGTCTTCATATCCATAAACCTGAAATATTTTATAAATTTTGTAATATTAAATGTTACTTATTTTTATTAATCATAAAGAAGAAAAAATACTTTGATGTGGCTAATATATACATATGCTCTAAAGAGATTTCAATAGCCATGTATCAATAACACTAACTCAGTCAATAAAATATGGACCGCAGTAAGAACAATGTCAATTTTTCCTCTTAATTACTTATCAGAATTGATGTCTGACATCAAATCTATACATTTAAGTGAAGGGGATATCAGTTTTATTACAAAACAAGATTTATTAAGTTCACACTGTCAGATTGTAAGGACTTGTTTCAGGCAGGGTAATGTAACTCCAAATTCATTAAGAAAATGTATTTTGTGAAAAGCAGAAAATTTAATTTGAAATATCAGAGTATAAGTTGTTAACCATTATACAAATAATTCAGAAGCTTTGGGGGAAAAAAATCACTGATGTTATTTTTCTACTTGAATCAACTTGTAATTAACTGTCATTAAAAGATCATATGAAGCACCAAATATATCTAAATAAAAACAATGTGTAAGACAAGATTTGGGGCAGTTTTGAGATTGCTACTTCACTTTATGGTTTTGATGCTGCCAATGATTGGGTAGCATTTTCTGGCCTTGAGGTACATTCACAAAGAGGCTTATATACCAAAACACCCTTGAAACAAAATTAGGAAAAACTGTGGGCTTGCTTTTCTAAACTATACATCTTTGATTATTTAATTCCTATCGATGATCTGAAGAGGGGAATATACACTTTTCTTCATGGTATGATGCTGTCTTGTGTTGTTGATAGATGATTTGAAAATTACAAAAAAGCACTAAGAAAAATAAACATGACCCATAATCCTATCACCAAATATTTATATTTTCTTGTAGTCTATTTGTCTATATGTTATATAATGTATAATTTTTATATATACATATCTGACATGATTATGTATTTTTAAATATTAGAGTATATCATATTTTGAAATAGTTACATTTATTGAGATATAATTTATATAAAATTAAATTTAGTTGTAATCGTAAACCACTCACGTTTCCTCAATGTAGTCCTACCTGGTTATGATTTTCCAAGGTTTTATTAGGATTTTGAATCTTATTTATGGCCGAGTTAGGTCTGGGCTTTTCTTATTTTATTATTGTCAGGTTTCCTATAGGGAGTATGTTTAAGTATGAAGGAATAAAGCTTTTTCAAAAATTTCTGGAATAGCCTCTATAATGGAGATCAATGTTCTTTTATAATTTATATTATCCTATACATTTGTATATATAGTACATAATAATTTACATTATAATGTAAATTATATTATTCCACAAAAATGTGAATCTTATAATTTATGTTACCTTATGAATGAGTGAAATCACTATGTTCAAATTTATTGAAAACTAAGTAGTGTAATAAATACCACATACATTATCCTTCACCTATATTTACCAATTGTTAATTTTTGCCAGTGCACTCTCTCGTTCTCTCTCTCTCTCTCTCTCTCTCTCTCTCTCTGTCTGTCTCTTGCTCTCTTATGAACCTTTTGGGAGTAATTTGTAGACATCATGGTTCTTCCAAACTACATGGTCAACTTGTCTCTGCTAAGTACATGACATTCTCTTACATAAATCACAGTACATTTATCAGATTCAGAAACTTTAACATTGTTTGAATTCTGTTATCTAACTCACACTTCATATTCAAATGTTCAACATAATGTCTCAGTAATGTCCTTTATGAGCAACACTTCTTTCCAGTTCTGGGATCCAATCCATGGTCATGTAGTTCCTTTAGCTGTAGTGTCCCTTTAGTTTTCTTTAATTAATAAACAGTTTCTCAACCTTTTGTTGTTGTTGACATTGGCAATGCTGAGGACTATAGGATGCTTGTTTTATAGAATTCCCTTATTTTTGTTTTTTGTGATTCTTTTCTGTGATTGGATTTAGGTAGTGCATTTTCAGCTGGTATATCGTCTAAGTGACATGTCTTTCTCAATATATTACATCAGGAAGCATATGATGAGCCCTTGTTGACTATGTTACTTTTGTTCACCTGTTTCAGATGGTGCCTGCTAGATTTCTATACTGTAAAGTTACCTCTCATACCTTACTTTGTAATTACTAGGTAATCTATGGAAGATCCTTCGAATTGTATAAATATCCTATCCATAGCAAAGAGTTTGACCTCCATTGCTGATTTTTTTCCTGAATAAGTTATTGTTATGGACTTTGCAAAATAGTTTATTTCTAACTCTTTCACTACTATTATATTTATTAGGGTGAATATTCTACTGGAAAACAAATAAAACTACCAAAAAACACCTCCTTTCCTCCTTCATGAAAGTACATATGTGTGTATATGTATCAGTACAGATGCATAGGTTCATTTTTATTAAGTATATTTCAATTAGTTTCTGCTAGTACTAATTGCTCAAAATTTTCCAAATTTGACATCTAACTCCTTATGTGCATTTGGTGTGTTCTCATCAGTTTTTGAATACTTTCTTACTTATTGGCACAGAAATGTGTTCAAAAATAACCTTACATTTTTTGCTTCTAGCCACAGAATCAACCTGATACTAGATATGCTAGATATCAGTACGTACTGATACTAGATATTAGATATCAATATGTACTGATATCTAGAAAACATGGTATGCTCACTAGCCCCTACATGTGTATGAATATGTATATGTGAAATCATCAGTTCATAGTAATGCTTCCATTTCCAATCCAGAATCTCAAGGATCTTCCGTGACCTTGGACGAGAGAAGGAAACAGCATAAAATGAGATCTGCCTCTTTACTGAGAAAGGCCGTTGTTATATCTCATTGGCCAGAACTGTGGTGCTTTGACACCTCAAGGAGAGATTAGGAAATGATTTTCTTTTTGTACATCAATACAATATTTGCCTAAATAAGACTGGGAATCTATTATTAGAGAAAGAAAGATAAAAATGAATATTGGATTGGCAGTTAGTAATGGTTGCCACAAAATGATGTATCAACCTGTGTCTTATATGTTAATATGATCTATGAGAGAGCGTGCAGGCTCTTATGCTCTCTTAATTCTTTTTTTCTTTTTTTCTGAGACAGAGTTTCCCTCTTGTCACCCAAGCTGGAGTGCAATGGAGCAATCTGGGCTCACTGCAACGTCTGCCTCCCAGGTTCAAGCAATTTTCCTGCCTCAGCCTCCCAAGTAGCTGTAACTACAGGCATGCACCACCATGCCTGGCTGGGTTTGAATTCTTGACCTCAGGTGATCTGCCTGCCTCAGCCTCAAC
This sequence comes from Cacajao melanocephalus, assembly GCA_963573385.1. NCBI lineage: Eukaryota > Metazoa > Chordata > Mammalia > Primates > Pitheciidae > Cacajao > Cacajao melanocephalus. Next base: position 84,461 of record CAUYLG010012636.1, on the reverse strand, counting down.
TTAATTCTTGAATAACATCTGTGCTTAACTTCGCATGCTTGGAGACGAGCACACGATCCTTCTTCAGATCTAACTCATAGTATCCTAACACTTTTTTTTTTTTAACTTTCAGTAAATATAAATACTGTGAAAACATCGAAACTCTGAACCAGAATATTATAGGATTTGTAGGGGAGCTGATAAGACAGTTATTTATTCTAGCATATTCTCTTGCCTATTCAAAGGTTGAAGTCTAAACCTTATGTGTATTTCATATTCAATAAGATGTTTTAGAGAGTGTCAATATGACTTGATTCCTAGAGCAGTCTAACCCTTGCTCACCTCTACACCCAGTTCTCATTTTTATGTCTGATTCTGCCCATTGGCTTTGATTTAACCCTTGCCTGCTTTCTCAAGCTTCTGTTCTTCACCCTCCAACTAAGACAATTATGTTGAAAAGAAACTGTTTTCAGAAAAAAGAGCGTCATTCCCAAAAGATCATATGGATGTTTTCAACCTACTTCATATAAAACTGCAAACAAAGTAAAATCACTGTATTTCCACAAATAGAAGAAGAATTTTTTTGCTTTCCCCTTATGAAATAGCCTCTGAGGTTCTACCGTTGAATCTTTGACTTATGGTTTTGAGAATAATTTTAAAAAACAATGTGATAATGAGGATACACAATAGACAGCCACTCTTTAATCCTTGTGAGTGTTGACTTACAAACTAATCCATGGTGGAACTCTATTTTTCTCCTAGAGAAAATCACAACAAATTTTTTGAGTCATAGGGGAGAAAGAGCTAAGAGGAACTTGTCACATTATCTGAAGCAGACTAATCATTTGCATTCTGTCTCCAAATCACCATTTGTCCAATTTTCTAAACACATCCATATTATAAGGAAGGGAATAGTGTAAAATAATTTGAAATGGGTGAAAAAGGATTGCTTTTCTTTCTTTTCACCAAAAAATTTCTTTTAGAGATGATTTGGCATTGAGATAATTGTGCACACTTGAAATGTCTTTACTTTTTGTCAAGTCTCACGTAATACGTATTCAGCTGGCATAGAGCCTACGACACTACCCCAAGGACTAGTAACTCTTTATGGCACGTTGGACAGGCCTGTAATTTGGCTGCCTGACAGTCGTGATCATTTAAGATTAATGCCACTAGATTCAAACATTTAAACTCTGGTTTGCCTAGACATTTGCCATATATCTAACTATTCTAGGAATGACTTCATTAAAGAGTGAAAATGTAACCACTACTTCATTAGAACGTTAAAAGAAAATTGTAATCTTAGACTAGTCTGAGATTTTATTCTTTAGTCTTATTTGCCCAAAGATTCTTGATAGAATAGTATTTTCTGAATGCTCAAATCCATAATTTTTATACATAGGGGTGACAATATTCTAGAAAAGCATTTTTTAAAAGGCGTATTCTGTGGAAACACTAGTTACATGAGATGCTCTGTGGAAAATTAGGATTCTGTGGAGCAATACATTTAAAAAATACTACATACCATGCCCATCACTTGGATATTCATAATAAATAGAAATTTTTGCATTCTAGAGAAATGTTTAAAGCTTGAATGTAGTACTGAACCACAGAGCTCTATGATCATATAATATTTATTCACATATTTTGGAGGTAGTGCTTTGCATAACACACCTTGGAAAACGCATTTCTCTAATTTAGGCAAAGCATTGAAATTAATCCCAATACAATATTTTTAAAGCTTGTTATTCCTACCTTGGCTCAAATAGAGTCTAACTACATTTCTATTGCTAAATAACTGTTTAAAACATTTAAACATTTAAAAAATATGAGAAAGCCAATGAAAAGTCTCAAAAGAATTTTATAATCATATTTTTTAAGAGCTTCATAAGGGGGAATAGATGAATACTGTTTCTTGCCTTTTTTTTTCCTTTTTTTTTTGAGATGGAGTCACTCTCTTGCCCAGGCTGGAGTGCAGTTGTGTAACCTCCACTCACTGCAATCTCCGCCTCCTGGGTTCAAGCAATTCTCCAGCCTCAGCCTCTCAAGTAGCTGGGATTACAGGCTCCTGCCACCACACCCAGCTAATATTTGTATTACTAGTAGAGATGGGGTTTCACCATATTGGCCAGGCTGGTCTTGAACTCCTGACCTCGGGTGACTTGCCCACCTCGGCCTCCCAAAGTGCTGGGATTATAGGTGTGAACTGTTTCCTGCCTTCTTAATTGATGACAATAAAACATTAAATACCCAGCAAAGTCTACAAATTGACGGAGAGAATGATAGTGGATAAAAGAGAATAAAAATGTCACTCACAACCAGACGTGGTGGCTCATGCCTGTAATCCCAGCAATTTTGGGGGCTGATGACTTGAGGTCTTCAGTTCGAGACTAGCCTGGCCAACATGGTGAAATGCTGTCTTGACTATAAATAAATAAATTAGTCACGCGTGGTGGTGGGCACCTGTAATCCCAGCTACTTGGGAGGCTGAGGCAGGAGAATCATTTGAACAAGGAAGGCAGTGGTGGCAGTGAGCTGAGATAATGCCCCTGCACTCCAGCCTGGGTGACAAGGCAAGACTCCATCTCAAACAAACAAAAAACAAAAAGAAAAGAAAAAAAGAGAGAGAATGTAATTCTCAGCCTTAGACGAACTGAAGCTTCTATTGTGTGTGTTTCTGGACCACTACACAAATGGCCTTAGGCAGCTCTGCAGATTTTCAGACTGCAGTGGAGGGAGAGGAGAGGATGACAGTGACCACCAGAGTAGGTTCCAGGTTCCACTTGAGATAAAAGTCTCAGTCTCAAATCCAGCCAGGTTGCCTCCATGACTTCTGGCTAATGCAGCCTCCTATTTCTTTGGTGTGTGTCTCCCTGCCATCGTTTTAACATGTCTTCATCCATCATCTGCCCATACAAGCTTTACTGAGGAGTTTCCTCACTGCTGGGATCTCTCTTAAAAACAACTTCAGTTTTCAACCCTGCCTCTCACTTCTGCCTAAATCCGTTGCTAAAATACGTGGATGCTCTTTATTGCTAATTGTGTTAAATCCAGGTTCCTTAACCTCACTTTTATGTCTTGATACTAATTAGTTTTTCTTTTGCCCCACAACTAATCAACCTAATTCCTCATTATTTTCCCAAACAGGCTACTTCAATCTGTTCTGTTCACCTCCTGCATATAGACTTCTCATTTCTGACCCCAGCGTTTGTATTTGTTATTCTTTCTACCTCAAATACTCTCATTTCTACTTACCACTAAGTTGTGCCTCTTGATCTATTCAGAGCTTTCTTCTTTATTTCAGTAGCCATTTTGTAGTGGAGTCCTGAGCAGAATTTATCTCCTTTCTTCTGATCACAGCAGCTTAATTTTCTTACCCTATACCCATTGTGTTTGGGGGAGTGATCAGTCCCTAGTTCTAGGCAGGATTATGGGAAGAAGTCTTGGCTAGTCAGAGTCATAGTTGGTTCAGGGGAACATATGATGCCTCTGATCCAATGGTACTAGCCTCCAGACTTACGCTGGAATTACAGGGAAAGTCAAGTTACCCACCATCTTCATTACCACCTTCAAATAGAGTTTGCCAGGTTCCTAGGATCTGAGGCTACATGTATTAGTCTATTTTCATGCTTCTGATAAAGACATACCTGCGACTGGGTAATTTATAAAGAAAAAGAGGTTTAATGGACTCACAGTTTCACATGGCTGAGGAGGACTCAAAATCATGGCAGAAGGCAGAAGGCACATCTTACATGGTGGCAGGCAAGAGAAGGAATGAGCTCCAAGCGAAAGGGGTTTCTAAAACCGTAAGATGTTGTGAGACTTATTCACTACTGTGAGGACAGTATGGGGTAAACAACCCCCGTAATTCAATTATCTCCCATTTCCATATTATCAGCTTACTAAAGTAATGCATAATTTAGTCTGGGACCACAATCTTATGATGTAGATACGATTGCATATAGTTAGAGACTGAATGTTTCAAAGCCAGTATCTACTATTTTCCTACCTGTGCCTAGCTTTTGTACTTTTTTTTCGGTATGTTCTTATATCTTGATTTTAAAATCCATTTTCCAGTTTTTCTGTGTATGCTTATATTTATCCATAACATGAACCAACCCAGATGTGGAAAGAATGAAAAATGTGCTGTGCCCTGTACACCACCCTGCATGGAAATGTGCTTGCTTCTGCACTGTCTAATGCATTTTGTTGTTCAAAGACACACACCAGAGGCTGATAACACTGTTAGCCCTGAGACTAACCAGGTCAGAGCACATCAGGAACATTGCAGATAGAAAACCTACCATGCCAATGATTCTGGTCATTTTTAGCCCAGTGGAGGGAGCTGGTTTGACATCAGAGACACAGCTAGTGTCAGCAGGATACAGCGCATAAAATCACATTTTTCCTCCTTCATACCTTATGCAAGCCAAGGAAACTGGTTTTATTTCCAATTTGGCAACAAAAAAGAACAAGGTGCTAATCTTTCAAATGAAGATGGAAATATTTTTCCTACTGACTCACTTTTCAGCACTATTTCTAAGTGAACTGTCCTTGGGAAGCAGCCCAGGGTGTAATTTTACTGTCACATAAAACATTGCATTGTATTTTAGTCAAATACATTTTATGCTTTGACAGTTTCTCTTTCTTTTTCTCTCTTGCCATCTCTCTCTCTCTCTCTCTCTCTCTCTTTCTCTCTCTCTCTCTTTCTCTCCTCTCTTTCTCAAAAATTTAGATAGAAGGGTTTTCTTGTAGTGAAACTTTTAATCTCAATGCATGATGCCTGTGCTTGCTCTAACTGATGAGTAGATGCAATGTAACAGATACTGTACTCTAAAGGCATTTGGCATTCCCACCTCCTTCAGGCAAAGAAAACTGCTGTCTGTTGTGAGTGAAAAAGAAAGAACAGGGACAAGTATAATAATGAAGAAAAGACTTCTCGTTTTTCATTCTCCAGGAGATAAAGAAAACCACCTTATGATAAATACTAGCCTACATAAAATAGAGGTGGACGGGGGAGGAAAAAAAGGAGAGAAAATGAATGCCTTCTTTGAAGTCATTTTATAATACCAAAAAATGATTTGTCTGGGTTATTTTTAAGTGAAATGAGGAAGGGAAAAGAACTTAGATGCAATCTATATAAAATAACATTTTCTTAATTTTTGAAGTTTTTAGGTAATTTTTTTCTATCAGAAGAGAGCTTCATCTTAGATAAAAGACCCAAATTGCTTTCCTTTCAAGCTCACCTTTAATTTATGTCAACTTTTATTGGAACTGAGCTATCAGAAATAATGAAATTTGCATTCCTTCTCATCATCCTCCTAAGTGTATAATAATTACCATATTATGTTTCCCTACAAATCTGGGTTCCTAGAAATGATTACTGGATTACTGTCATCTGAAAAAATGTAATTCTAAGTATGGAGCCTTATTTTTAGAGACAAAGATCACTTCTCTATGAAACTATAATACGGGTAGCGGTATGGATGGGGAAATGATATTAAATGCATTATGGATAGGCTGGACGGTAATAAAACTGGGGAGGCATGTTATTCGGAAAAACAGTAAGAAGTCCAGCATAGATCAAAGGCTGGGTAATATCAAATCCATTAATGGGAAAAGTCACAGGGATCATAATGTCATGTAAGCGCATACAAGGAAGTCACTCAAAGACTCAGTCCTGGTTTCCCACTGTCTCCATTAGGAAAAAATCGAAATGAGCTTCTCTCAGTCTCTCTATTTTTTTTTGCCACATCTGATATCTGGACTAAACTCAAGGGTCTTTCCAATGTTAACAAATGCGGCATGAACAGTTTATCCCTGTTTGTCTCTTTGAGGACTCTAACAACTATGGGCTAGAGAGAAGGTCTTAACCCCATTTGTAATTAGATATTAGGAATGGCCCCTGTTATCCACAAAGGCTGCTCCCTGACTCCACCAAGGGCAGATGCTGCTCTTCTGGTTTTTTTTCCTGATAAGAGTTTGGAGGAGGCATTATTTTCTAAATTGTAAAGCTTTGTGATGCACAGCCTAACAAAATTAGCACAGATCATCGGAAGTAATGTTCCAAAGTAATTACTTAGAAATTGACCTGCTGCGTTTTTTTTCTCCTTTCTTGTACACCATGTTTATTGTTGGAAAGGACAGAAAATGCTTTCTAAGGAAAGTATCTTAGTGATAACTGTTAACAGAATGCCCATTTTGTCAACTTCCAGTGACAAATATTACCGCATTTTACTTATTTACCTGGCAATGACAATATGATATTAATGACAACCAATAGGTTTGGGATATTTACTATGATCTAGGTGTCGGGCTTTATAAATATCACCTCCCATAATTTTGTTAACAATCCTATGTGATAGGCTTAATTTTTCTCTGAAATAAGAAAAATGCAGTCTGGAGAGGTTACGTAACTAACCCAAAGTCCACAACTGGTAGACAGCAGGCATGATTCAAGCTCAGATTGAGGATGAGTCCATGCAATGATTTCCTATGTCTTTCCACTTCGCTATTTGATTTTCATTACAAAGGGTAAAAATATCTACGGATATCAGACATTTTAAGGAAATGAAGACTTCCTGTATTTGTGAATCCCATATTTTAAATTCCAACATCTAGAGTTACTTATGGAATGACTAGCATTTCACGATGGGGATGCAGGTTATATTCATTATATCTTAAAGAATCATTATTGTAATTCCTGGCATAGCACTCAGACAGTATTTTAGTATAATGGGCATGGAAAATAGTTAAGTACTCAATGAGATGCTGTTTTAATTGTAGGGACAAGGGGCTCCTTATGATCCTCGGATTGCACTTTGCCTCAGAAACATACAGGTGGCAAAGGTGTTAAATTAAGGACTGGGTTGACTTGGAGAGTTTGCCTGAACACTGGGAAGATGGAAGGGGTGCATATTGGTCAGCTTCAATTGGACATCACTCTACTTGATCCCCATCATGATGAAGATGAGCAAGAAAGACCCAATGCATGCAAAACAGTCACTCTTCAACTTGAGCATTCATCATCTTCAACATTTCTCATTCTTCAGATGTGGGGCTGACTCCCCACGTCTATAATTTGCATTTTAACAAGTTTCTACTTAAGCTGATGCTATTGGTGCTGATGATGTTGGCACTCCACTGCCATAGGAGATGCTGTAAATACTCTACCTGTAACCCTTTGGATTTCTTAACTGTATTTTTGGACAAGAGTTCTTAGTGTGCTTCTACTCTCATCATCAAGAACCTGCTCTGCCTGAATACAGGATGAGCTGGAATCTCATCATTCTAACTGTCAACCAATGGCTGATGGTGCAGAGGTCAGGCTGCCTTATCTCCATTAAAAGGTCTCAGATGTGACCTGCAGGACAAAGCTACAGTTACTTTCCATGGGACTTTGCTTGATATTGCCCATTTTCCAGCTCTTTCTAGTTCCAGTTTAGCTTCCTCACTACCAGTTTTTTCAGGAACACATTTAATAGATCACCTCCCCACAAATCTTTAGATTAAGTAGATCAATTCGTCTGCACATTCTTCTGAATGGTGAAATAATCCTGAGTACTAAAGGGAGAGGCATAGCAAGAATTATTCTCCTCCCTTGCTCAGTCTGAAGGGTGGATTTCAGGGACATTGAGGGGCATTCATGGGGTCCCCAGGGAACCTGAAAAGTCAGCATAGATAGGCAGCATCTGTCCCGACTTCATGTCCCAAAGCTCTGCATTTTCCTATGCACACATGTGGATCACATTTGCCAATCTGCAAACAATTCCGTTTTTTCATGTCAGAATGTAAATTCCTTGAGTTTAGGATTATTTTTTACTGTTTGTTAGCTGTTATAACACCTTAGAAAGATCCAGTGCATAGAAGACTCTCAAATATCTGCTGAATAAATACATTCTGGAATATCAAATGATTAAAAAGTAGTTGCAAAACAAAAAGCGATGTTTTGTGGTGAGTGCACAAAGGCTGGCAACTTCTATCACTGGGAATTCCTATCAGGTGCCTGTGTGGACTCTTCAGCTCATTTCTAATCTACTTCGGTACTGAAGTTGGTATCAGAAATGACATGTAAAACCCAACATGTAACCAAACAAAGCTTACAGCTCTTTTTTTCTCTTTTCTTCCTTTTTCAATAAAACACTCTTGAAAACCCATCCCAAAAAAGGTTTTTAGTTTTTTAACCACTTTACAATATTGGATACTTTAAAATCTATTCATTCAATGGGTATTTGAATGTTCATTATGTGCTGAGGACTTCTAAGATCTGGAAATACCGTAGTTGACAAAACAGTTAGAATCTGTGACCTCAAAACGTTTACTTTAGTTATTTAATTAAAAAAACAAATTATATATATGGTGTGAAACATGATATTTTAAAATGCGTATACATTGTGGAATGGTCAATCAAGCTAATTAGTGTAAATATTAACTCACATAATTACCATTTCTTAGTATGAACATGTAAAATATACTAGGAGCTTACATTCTGATGCAACAATAAAACCATTTAAAGATTGGTGAACATGACCTACATATTTGCAAAGAAAAGGACAAATATTCTTTTAAAGCTTTATATAAAAAATGAAAATTTATTAAAATGTTTTTTTCTGATTTGAAAATAGAGGTACTTAAATAAAAATGTGTTTATTTTGTTCAACATGACTTCCAGACCTTGGCACTTGCTCACTCCTCTCTTTAAAATAATTTCCTCCTGAAACATCTCTGGTTTTGCTCCTTCCCTTCATTCTAATCACATCATCAAAAAGGCTGTCCCTATTCACCAGTTCTGCATTAGGCAATTTTCCTCCACCCTAATACCTACACTCACACACACTACCTCTCTTTCCCATTAATCTGTGCTTTCTTCCTTAGGGTGCTATTGCTATCTAAAGTTACGGTGTTATTTATTTGGTTACTGGTTTATCCTGTGTCTCTCACTGATATGCAGACCCATGTAACAAGTGTCTTTTGTCTTAAATTGCTAGGACTTCAGTGCCTGGTGCCCACTGGGCACTCAATAAATCATAATTGACTAATGCTATAGAATGGACTTAAACAGCTGAAAAAATAATGTATATTAACTTTTCTGAAGTCAATGTTATTGCATACAATCATTGTATAACACTTGTTTTTCAGTCTGAATCACTCTTTTCTGAATACATGGACAGGGCCATCTGTTAATTTGCAGTTGTAATTGTTTCTGCAGATGGGTGTTAAATTATAGACATGACTGAGAAGACATGGCAGAACTTGTTACCATCCTTTGCCAATGGCCTTTTTTTGTGTGCTCATTTTAGAGACTGAACCAATTATTCAGTTCAGACGCTCCCATATAAATCAAATGAGTTTTCCACAATGGCTGTTTCAAAGCAATTTTGTCATTCCATGGAGGTTTTGTTTTAGGATGCGGGTTGTTGTTGAGCTTTAAGAAAACCTGGATTTTTCCCGTGCTATCAGGCCCAGGTGTATTGAAGCCAAGCACTGGAGAATACAAAAGAGGGTTCCTGGAACAGGAATTTACCTGCTTAGTCTACACCGTGGCTAGGTTTTAGTCACATGGCTGCAATTTCTAAAAATTCATTTGACTTTTTTATTTTTTCACAGAATGGTTTCTCAAGCACATCACAGATTTCGATCAAATTGTTTTTCACTGCCAATCAGATAGGTGGTAGGAATCAGTTTTAAGTGATTTGTCCACTTTTTGACGCTTTGTATGTTGCCAATAAAAAATCATTCCATTTAGAACAGAATTTGCCATCTGTGATAAACGTCTACCAATTAGTTTTTCATCACTTTTGATAAAAGGGAGAACGTCACAATATTTTCACATCTAGCGAGGAATTGAAAATACGCTTTATATTTTGAAAATGCACACTGCTGAATAGAATCTTGGGTTGGTGGGTGGTGCAGTGGACATCTGTTGTTTCTTTCCTGCCCAGATTTTGTTTCCCATTCTAGAACATCTCTTCGGTTTTTCTTTGGTGACCCACCTGCCCCCAGTTCTAGTCCATGTGATTCAGCTGTGATCATCTTTATCATTCTCTCTTTGGTTTTGGGGTGGGTATGAGATCAAGGTGGGCTCATCAACAATGTGCTAATCCCAGGCCTACGTGATTTGGGTCAGGAACAGGCAAGGTGGTCTAGGAAGCCTAGATCTCCTGGTGCTTGCTGAAGCCACCAGAAAGAAGGCTGCTCATTGGCTGGGCACGGTGGCTCACACCTGTAATCCCAGCACTTTGGGAGGCTGAGGTGGGCGGATCACCTGAGGTTGGGAGTTCAAGACCAGCCTGACCAACATGGAGCAACGCCATCTCTACTAAAAATACAAAAGTAGCCAGGTGTGGTGGTGCATGCCTGTAATCCCAAGTACTCGGGAGACTGAGGCAGGAGAATCACTTGAACCCAAGGGGTGGAGGTCGCGGTGAGCTGAGATCATGCCATTGCACTCCAGCCTGGGGAACAAGAGCAAAACTTAAATCTCAGATTTAAAAAAAAAAAAAAAAGAAAGATGCTCATTCTACTAGACTAGAAGCTGTGATGAGATCTGGAGCATTGACATCTGTAAGATGGGAAAAGCTTGTGTGAAAGCAAAGACAATAATATCAAAAGGAGAATAGAGGGAGAGAGATAAAGAAGAGGATCTGAGATAGACATCTGATAAGAATGTTTCAATGTTCCTAGATCTAGCTGTGTTGAAGGGTAGGCCAACCCTCCTAGCCTTTTTCAGCTATTCCAATTATTTTATTTTGTTCTTAAGATAGTCTGACTTATGCTTCGAAACATTTGCTGACTGCTAGAGTTGGGAATACTAAAACCAAAGACAGCCGCCTAAGCCTTTAGAAGTTTGGCATGACTTAGTCTTGGAATCCACATTTCTAACACATCCAAAAGTTTTTAGTTTAATTACAAATTTTATAACAACAGTTTATAAATGCAATTTCTTACAGCTAAGCATGCCCATTATTTCTGAAGCCACATTTGCCAGCAGCTTTGTCACCTTTCTTGTTCAAAGATGGGGTGAAGCTAGGATTAGGGAAGCTCAAGCCAAAAAGGAGTTTGTATTTTCACCGTATTTCCAATTTATTTCAGACCTAACTCAGAAGGAGAGAAGAAGCGGATCACCATATAATCTATTCAATTTCAATTTCAAAAGATGCTGCTGCTGATCAAAGGATACTTGTGAGTAGCACATTTCCATAAAATGAATTTTGACAACTTTCCCCCAAATGTGTGTCTTACTTTAACTTTTGATTTGAAAGGAGAAATGGAGGTTGGCAGGAAAGATAAATGAAAGTGATACTGACAGTGTTTGGGGCTGCCAAGTAATCTGTGTCTTAGAATTTCTGTAGTTTTCTAAGGCAGTCCTTAACTGAGTATTTTAAATCTAGTGTGTGCACCACTGCTTCCCAACTCATGGTTCTTCTACACAAGTCTTTATGGTTTTCCAGGGTAATGCATGTCTTAAAGGAATGTCCCCTCTTCCCAATCTCCAGTTCAATCTCAGACAGGTCAAGCCTGCTGATCTCATTGTCTGTGAATCCTTTATATATGTACTAAAATTTTTAAAAATGCTCATAGATGCTATTACCTGGTATTCTATGTGGTTATAGACTTCAAGCCAACAATCTTGAGGAGACCTGGATTTGGCAATTACTTGTTTCAATATACTGGCATAAGCACCATGATTTGCGTTCTTTTTTGTAAAGTAACTCTCCAAATTGTAGCATATTAATATCTGAGGAGTTGTTGTTTTTGCTTTTGTTTGAGAATAGGTCTTACTCTGCCACCCAGGCTGGAAAGCAGTGGCACAATCTTGACTCAGACTTCGGAATAGATGGGACCATGGGTGTATGCCACCACATCCAGCTAATTTTTGTATATTTTTTAGAGACGGAGTTCGGCCATGTTGCCTTGGCTGGTCTTGAACTCCTGTTGGGATTACAGACGTGAGCCACTGCGCTCTGCCAAATTATCTGAGTATTTTCTAAATGGATCTCAGTTGTCTCCTTGATATCACCTGAATGACATTCTTGGTAAATTGCTTATTATTTTCCACTTTCTCAGAAGTTTGTAGCAAACGTCTCAATATTGTGAGAAGTCTGACTGATTTGGCATCTGGCTCATACAGACATTTCAGTTGCAAAGTAGGACAGTGCCATGGTCATAAAATAAATGTACAATGAATCAAATATAGTGTTAATTTTTGAATAGTTTACTTCTGGCCCTGTATTGAGCACATAGTACATTATTTAAGGTAAATGTACTCAATAAATAAAGGTTTTAGTTACATAACATAGAATCTGTCTTCCAGTAGTTTGAATCAATTTGTCAACTTTAAACATGCCGTTCTTTGAGACCTCTTCTCCACAATTCGGATCTTCTATTCTCTGAGGCTAAATTCTGCTGTGTAGAATTGATTAAAATGACTGACCCAAAGCTTTAATTCCTCCAGAGGTGTAAGAGTTCTAATAAAAAGCTAGTGAACCCAAATGAATATAAAATATTCAATTATTCATTTGATTATTGGGTGTTTTGGTCTTTAAAAGCCAGACTTGCACAAGGAGGAATTTAATGCATAGTGTCCAGTAGAAGGAATGGACACTTTCTGGAATGAATTGCCTGCCCCAACTCTTTCCTTCACCCACCCCCATATATATTAGCTCTCTATTACTGTATAAGAAATTAGCTGTATCTGAATTGTAGTGGCTTAACTCAATAAATAGCTATTATCTCAGTCTCTCTGGGTCAGGAATTGAGGCATAACTTAGCTGGATGTCTGTTTCCAGACATCTCATATGGTAGCGATCAGGTGTTGGCTGGGGCTATAGACTTCTTAAAGCTTGGCTTGAGAAGAATCTGCTTCCAAGTTCATGTACCTGAAAAATAAAAAAATTCATTTGCCAACTGACTCATGTGGCTCTTGGCCCATGTCAGGTTCTCTTTTTCTGTTACCTGGAGTCATCTGTTCCCAGTTATATGAGCCCCTCCATAGGCCTACTCACAGCACAGAAATGTGCTTCCCCCAAGAGCAAGGGTTTGGAGAGAGAGAGAGAGCCTGAGAGGGGAAAACAAGATGAAAGTCATGGTCTATTTTGTAAGCTAATCCCTACAGGAGTCCCATAACTTTTGCCACATTCAGTTTATCAGAAGAAAGTCTCTAGGTCCAACTTACCTTCAAAACGAGGGAATTGGATAAGGTTATGAGTACTTGGAGATGGGGAATCACTGGGGGCCATTTCAGAGGCTGACCGTCCCCCACAGGAGTCTGTCTCAGATTAGAAAGTGAAGGTTGTACTTTGGAAACAGATAGAACTGACTTTCACTTCCATATTGAATGTATCTTAGCTATGTGATATGGTCAAGTTTCTTAACATTTCTCAACCTTGGTTTGTTTATGTATTAAAAATAAATACAATAGTTCCTTTCTCCCAGGCTTGTGGTATTCCATGCAATAACATTGTCATATCAGAAGCCCCTTGTGCAATGCTGGGAACATAGTAGGTGCTCAGTTAAAAAAAAAAAAAAATATATATATATATATATATACACAAAAACACACACACACATATATATATATATAAATCATATACACATAAATTGTATAGACATATGTATACACATATAAATTATATACATATGTAAATTATATATACACACATATATATTTTTTTCTGCTTCCCTCTTCTCTTTAAACTTACATAGCACTTACAAACCTTCCAACCTCATAAGACCTGCATCCCATTGGTAAAAGCATTGATAACACTGTCTGATTTTCAATCTAGACCCTACCTTCTCCCAGCTGCATGAACAAGGGTAAATTCATGTCTCTAAGCTTCAATTCCCCTATGCATTAAATGTGGAAAGCAAGGGTCATATAATGTATATGAAGAGTAAATAAAGGAAAGTGTATGATGGATTTAGCACATGCCTGCCAATCAATATGTGGCAACTTACATTTATATTAGCATTATTTAATACTATTAAATTATATATTATAATGAAATATATACTTATATTCTATATTGATTATACAAATATATTTGTATGAAAATTATTTAATATTTACATTAAAATTTTTATGCAGCAAAAGTTATTAAAGAAATCAGCCATTATTATAAGTGTAGATTCTGGCAAGATAATATGAAAATCCTGATTTGAGGAACTCTGGACACCCAGGGTTTCTTCCACTCTCCTTTGTCTCTCCCTCAAGGGTCAGCTCAGGAAGAGCTCTTTTTGTAGTAGAGGGCTCTTTTAAGAAAGCAGTAATTTGACTAATTTTGGGGGAAAATGTGGCCCACAAAAGCAGACTTGGACCACAAATTAAGCAAATTCCACAAAGAAAGAGGCAGAAGGAAGCAGAGTGAAACAGTGATATTTCCTGGAGAAATACCAAGAGAACAGAGGAAGGAAATTAGGTGAACAGAAACGGTTATTCAGGACTATGCAGCGCTAGAGACATTTGTGCCTGGCTAGAGAGACAGCCCGTGGAAGAGCTATCCATTATTCTACATAACTCCCAGTTTTGTTAGAATTTCGTATCTACATAGGGGGTAAAAAACAAACAAAAAACTCCCTATCCCTCCAAACACAAACAATTCTGCAATGGCAATACCATTCAATTCATATCATCTGAAGCAAAGAATGTGAAATGGTGATTCGAAAAAAAAAAATTGTAAATAATGGTCCTGATTTATTGTTTATTCTCTTCTTTCCGTTTTCTGGACTCTCAACCTTTTGCCCCACCTCATCGAAACTGCTACCTGTGAGAACATGCTTATCCTGGAGAACATATTGCTAAATTCACATTCATCTTTGAAAACAATTTTCCCATTTGTAGTACCCTGTCAGGCTTGTCCAAGATCAAAACAAGACCTTGTGGTGCTCTGAAAATGAACTCAGTTAAGCTGCACTGTTTCAACCCCACCTCCTATACTGATCACCTAGAAGCAAGTGTGGCAGCATACGGTCTAGAATTTTAAGAAAGATGTTTCCTAGACTGTGCTGCGTTTGCCCTGGCTTGGTGACCAGGATGGGATCACTGTTTGGTTATCCAAATGTTTACTCTCTCCTTATACATGGCAGGGCCTGAGCTATTGAAAATTGAGCTCAGGAGAAAAGAGCAAGAGAGACTAAATGGATTTCTGCAAGTGACGAAAGGGAACCACCCTTAAACACAAAGAAATCCCAGTTTATGTTGATGCTCAGGATAGTGCATGAGCGACTCACACATCTTTTATACATCATGCAGCTCTGGGCACAAGGAGGGGCACAAGCAGGTGCAAAAAATTTTTTTTTTAATTTTATTTTGCTGCTGCTTAGTGTGCTTGTTTCTCTGAGTCTCTTTTCCTATACAGAGCTTCTGAATTCAGTCAAGCGGGGTAATTTCTGATCCAATGCCACCATCCTTGCCTGTGTGTAGGGGATGGCTTTGAACTTTCAGTGATTCACATAAAATAAAAATGTAGGCAGCAGAGCAGAGTTGGTTCATGCAGCCTTTGGAGTCAGACTTCCCATTTCAGTGGCTCCCCCATTCCCGGTTGCTCTATGCCTTTGTCGTCTCATCTGTGATATGGAAATGCTAGTCCAAGGGTTGTGAGATTAGAGTTTTAATTAAGAAGACAGTAGAGTACCTATTACACACACACACACACACACACACACACACACACAAAGTTAAATCAATGTGACTTTCTGTTGTTGCTTAGGATTTAGAACTTAATTTACTTTTTGTGCCATAAATAAACACTTCAAAAAAACTCCCCAAATATCAAATGTCTACGGAAAAATTGAGTTTTAATAATAGCTTTTTTTTTAACCATTTATGGTATTTCCTGTACATTCTGGTATATATTACTAGTTATAAACTGCTTTATCTCATAGTGATTTTTAGTATCTCATACTAATTTTTATAACATTCATTTTTTCTCGCTCCTCCATTCACCACAATGCCCTGATGCTTCTTCATATTATTCTATTTTTCTTTCCTTTTATATTGAAAGTTATATGTTCTATTTTTAATTCTAAAATTATTAAGTCCTTCCCAAATAATTAAAGGAATTTACAGTGTTTAAACTCTGATTACATTCTCAAGAAAATATGCCTTTGTATAGCATGTTATTTTCATTTAATACAATAAATTAGACATTATTTTATATTGACAATGTTTAGTTATACTTGCCTGTTTTAATGTTTTTTTTAAAAAAATGGAGACATAATAGGTATACGTATTTTCAGAGTACGTGTGATAATTTAATACATTCATATAATGTGTAAAGATCAAATCAGGGTAATTGGAATATCTGTCGCATTAGCTTACTTTTTTGTATGCTAAAAATGCTCAAATTATTTCCTTTTAGCTCTTTTGAAATATATGGTAGATTATTGTAAACTATAGTAACACTACTGATCTATGGTCTTATTCCTTTATTTTAACAGTATATTTGTACCTACTTTGATTATATAAAAATAACTTCACTTCTGTTACTGATTCTATTGTTTTACTCGTAATAGCTATTTCAGTTGGGAAGTTCCTCTATTGAGATCTTCTCTGTATCTTTAGTCTTCTCTGGGTGTCCTACAATTGTGTCCATGTGAGTTTCTTTTTATTTATTTTCCTGTATCTTTCCTTAGTAGTAGAATATAGTCATTATCTCTCAAAGTAGTTTTACATAACTTCCCTCTATTCTGCCCTTTTGGTACCCTGATTAGATGGACATTAGGCTCATTCTTCCTTTATATCCCTTAATCCTTTTTTCATAACTTCCACCTCTGGCCTGAATTTTGAGTAATTTTTTTCAGATTTTCTTGTTCACTAATACTTTGTTTCATTTATGCCCAGTTGGCTGTGTAAATAACCACACTTTTACCCTAAATTTTAATGAGTTTCTTTAAATTTTTAAAATCTTTTATTTTCTCTTGTAGTCTACTTGGCTATGTTTGATTCTCCTTTGGAATTTTTTTTCTTTGATTTTCTTTTTCCTGTTGTCAATGTCCATAAACATTTTTTTTAGTAGATAGTTATTTTTATGATTTTTTCATAAATCTATTATGTGAAATTCTTTGTGTCTAGTTCCATCATTTATTACATATATGACATTTACTTGTGTGCTTTCTTTTTATATTTAATAATCTTTGATTCTAAACTCATATGTATTTGATCTTAAACTGTGGGAAACTGTGCTTACATCCAGAATGTATTTTTTCAGAGAGAAATTGAATTTATTCTTAATGAAAAACAGAAGGCTTTACCTACGTGATACTTTAAAAACAACAACAAAAACCCAAAACAAAACAAAACAAAAAAGCAAGCAAAAAGTAACTCCAAAAAACCCAAAACTCAAATTTTTTCCAGGCCCTCAGCTTAATTGTGGAAACTTGTGTGTGGCTCTACTTCTTTGCTGTTGGCCAACTGCCCAGTAGTTCATCTATGACATTTATATTTGCCTTTTTCCCATTCTACAATCCCCTTTGCATGTTTTATTTGTGATGTTTTAAGTTTCAGCTTATGGCTTTTGCTCTCCAAGAATATATAGTCCACCAGGCTGCTGTCAGAGCCTCCATCACATTCCCATTCAATAATTCACTACATCATTTTTTATTATTATTTTTGTTTGCCTGCTTTCTCTCAGGGTTCAATCTGAAAATGTAAATACTTGTAATTCAGTCATCTTTCCTTCATCCAAGCTTTCTGTACATATTTACTGAGTATCCTATATAGCAGGCACTGGACCCAGGGCATGACACACATTGGCAAACAAAACAGATGTGACCTGTTGTACAAGAAGGAAATCACAAGCCATAAGCTGAAAGAGGGGTCCTCCAGTAGATGGGAAGGTTTAATTTGCAATCTCATTATATAAAGAATTCCTACTATGCCTATAAATAATAATTTCAGTCATTTGTGCAGAACTGTATGGTATAGACACAAGGTTCTATATTGTAATGTTTTTAAGACAGGCCATTGATGGTGGGTTAGAATTAGAAAACGTGGCTTGAGTTTTTTAATCATACATCTTTGTGGCTCTGAGATCCTTAGTCTATAACTTAATCTCTCTGGTCCTGCTTTCATATC
Source organism: Cacajao melanocephalus (assembly GCA_963573385.1). Classification (NCBI taxonomy): domain Eukaryota; kingdom Metazoa; phylum Chordata; class Mammalia; order Primates; family Pitheciidae; genus Cacajao; species Cacajao melanocephalus. The sequence continues at coordinate 66,409 of CAUYLG010012636.1, read as the reverse complement.
TAAGCAATGAAAATAGCTATGCCTATTTAGAAGGTGGATACAAAGTCAAGTCATTTGGTTTGATGTGATGGCATGCAAAGGTCGATGACATCTATTTACCTTTTTCCCCAGAGTTGTTCCCTTGTATAAGAAACTCACATGTAAGTAGTTGGATTTGACCCACCTCCACCATCTAAAGCAAACCATAGGAAGAATATCATGTATGTTCACTGTAATGGTCACTCTGATGCAGGCATCTTATATCCTTATTTTCAGAACAATCTGATCCACTAGAAATTGTAAATTGATGGTGGTGGTTGGGAGGGGGAAGAAGAAGCTTAAAAGATGAGTTGTTATATAAATATAATCACTGAAATCTGATTTTCACCATTTTAATTTCTTATTTCCACCCAAACGGTAAGAACAACAAAGCAAAAGAAGTTATTTGACATAGAAAACAACATGACATTAGGGAAACAAGACAAGTAAGCAGAATAGAAAGAAAAAAATATAAGTAAGATCCAGGGTTTTTTGTTTGTTTTAATTTTCAACACCTAGTTGGGTGTCTGGCACATTATCATTGCATAGTATATGCTTATTAAGCAGAGTGGAAGTGAAGCAAATGCAAATCAATTCTAGCAAATATGTATCTTACTTTATTATTTTAGTTATTATTATTAATTTTAAGGAGTCAATATAATGTACAATTTTGCTATGAGCCTGGGCTTTGGATCCAAAATTTACTTAGGTGAAACACTGGCTGTGTGAATTCACGCAAGTGATTTTGTTTCTCTAAGCTTTGGCTTCATCCTCAGTAATGTAGACAAAACAATACCTTTTCAATCAGTTGTGACGTTAAGGAAGATAATGCCTGTGTCATGCTTACATTCTTGGTCATCTGTTTTTCTTCTTTATTTGCTGCCACCACCATCACAGTCATTATCGACATTGTTACTAATCCGACATTGTCTGGAATTAATAACTTTTCTCTCTTTGTATGTAGGCAGTCAATTTTTGACAATGAATGTCAGTCATTTGTTTTTAATATTCAAATTTTTGTGAACAAAGAAAAAGAGACCTAGGGTGGATTTACTGTAAGGGGAGAGAGTAGAAAATTAAGACATGTTAGTTCTACATCCTGAAATGTTGGGAAGATAGCAGTGCTTAACATCATTCCTGTGGGTGGATCCAGAAATCATGCTTCAAGGAAAATAAGGACATGCTTTTAGCCAGTTATGAAACTTGGTTTTGCTAAATGAGACCTGAAGAGGTGTGATAAAGAGATGGATACATTTTTTCTCTGACCATGTTAGGAAGGGAAGGAAGAGAGATGACGCTGCTAAAGAGAAAACTTTCTGGGGGAAAAACAGTTTAAAAATGAGAAATTGAATACTATTTTATTTGCCATATAGCATGTAATATAATTACTTTCCCTATCTTTCCACAAAATCTTTCTGGTACCATATAGATTGTGTAGACCTTAATCTCATTAATTTATTTGTGTTTCCTATAAAACTTCAATAACAAGTGTAAGAATATGGCAACATTTTGAAATTGCAGCAATTAAAATGACATTCAAATGGATAATATATTTAACTTGTAAGAGGAGGGAACGAAGAGGAGAAGTGGAGTCCTTGAGAATTCAGGGAATCCCTGCGCTCAAAGAAAATTCAACCTTGATGCCCAAATCCTAATAATGCTCTAGTAAAACTGCTAAGCTTAGCCTGAAACTTTAGTGTTAAAAGCTGGGTTTGCATTATATCATTCTTCTATCCTTGCATCCTCAAAATGAAAAAGCATTTTAAGACATAAAGTAAAATTTGATTAAAATAATGATATCAAACTTACCTCTTAACAGATGCTAGGAAATGTGCTATTTTACATGTATTACTTCATTGTATTTTCAGAACTATTATTAGTCCCATATTATAGATGAGAAAAGAAACCGAGTCTTGGAGAAGGTAAATCATTTTCTCAAATGCACAGCTGGGATTCAAGCCAGGTCAGTCTATTCTAAACCCATTAAATGCCATATTTTAATGTTCCTTGATTTCTCCCTTTAAAAACAAGAGAAAAGGTTTAAGGTAAATGGAAGAGAGGGATTTTCAAATGCCAACATAAAGGAGTAGGCACAAATATCTGACTTTGTGAAATTGTATGACTTTGTAGAAATAGATGTAATTTGAAATGCAGTTAGAGGAATCCGTGAATGAAATGAGAAAAGAAATGGAAATTATGCCTTCCACAGAAACACCAGTTGTGCATAACAATGTCATGGGTAAATGCCTATCTGATAAAGAGGTTTTAATTAAACTAAATAATTTATTATCCATTATACTTCAATAAATTAAAAAGGATATAATCTAAGATGCTTTACTTCTCTGAAACAGGGTTGTATACCATAAATTCAGCATATCATGTGTTCTCAAGTGAGAAAATGCCCAGATTAATAAAATGTAGGGAAGGAAATAATTAATTTCTGTAATATTTCAACCCTTGGCAAATTCATCCAAATACATTTTTCCATGCAGAGTTAGACATTGCTTTTTGTTGAATGGGGAATGCATAAAATAAGTTTTTCATAGGGAAAATTTTGAATTAAATATGAACTGGTATCATAATTAGTTCAATGATAGCTATTCACCATGTATTTCATATATATGCATACGAACACACCCTTATGTATACATACATACATACATACATAATTTTAATATATTCATGTACACATATGTATATTTTTCATGTTTAGGTAAATGAGTATATATGCACATAGACTCACCAATGTCATGTGTTCCCTTAGTTTTATCCATCTTCATTTTTAAGTTCCTGAATATTTGTAGTTTTTAGATATTAAATAAAAAGTCATACCAAAAAACGCAAATAAAATATAAAGTGGTAATTAAAATAAAAGATACAAAAAATTATTATCCTAATTTCTCTTTTCTCTATCACTCTCCATAAAGAAAACTGCATTAATTTATTGAAATTCATTTTAGGGAAAAATTTCCGAGCCTATTATGTAGAGTTAAATGTATTTTCATCTCTCTATATTCTATTTCTTTTAAATACTCAGTAAGTGAGGCCATATAGCATACATCATTTTGAATTTTGATTTTCAGTTTAGACTTTCCTGCATATATACCCATAAACATAGTTCATTGTTTTTGACAATGTCTTACTATTTTTTGTGTAAACTGCTGTTTGTCTTGTGGAATATTTTATTTCAAATAACTTCCAGATATTTTCTATTCAAGCAATGCTGTAATACACATCCTTGTGAGATTGACCAATAGTAATTTTTAAAATTTATTTATTTATTTATTTATTGTACTTGAGGTTCTGGGGTACATGTGCAGATCATGTAGGATTATTGCATAGGTACATACATAGCAATGTGATTTGCTGTCTCCATCCCCCCCGTCACCTATATCTGGCATTTCTCCCCATGTTTTCCCTCCCCAACCTCCCCACCTCCTGCTGTCCCTCCCCTAAACCCCCCAAAACAGACCCCAGTGTGTGATGTTCCCCTCCCTGTGTCCATGTGTTCTCATTGTTCAACACCCAGATATGAGTGAGAACATGTGGTGTTTGATTTTCTGTTCATGTGTCAGTTTGCTGAGAATGATGGTCTCCAGATTCATCCATGTCCCTACAAAGGACACGAACTCATCTGTTTGTATGGCTGCATAGAATTCCATGGTGTATATGTGCCACATTTTCCTTGTCCAGTCTATCATTGATGGGCATTTGGGTTGGTTCCGGGTCTTTGCTATTGTAGACAGTGCCACAATGAACATGTTTGCATATGTCTTTATAACAGAACAATTTATAATCCTTTGGATATACACCCAGTAGTGGGATTGCCGGGTCAGAATGAAATTTCTATTTCTAGATCCTTGAGGAATCGCCACACTTTCTTCCACAATGGTTGAACTAATTTACACTTCCACCAACAGTGTAAAAGTGTTCCTATTTCTCCACATCCTCTCCAGGATCTGTTGTCTCTGGATTTTTTAATGATCGCCATTCTAACTGGCATGAGGTGATGTCTCATTGTGGTTTTGACTTGCATTTCTCTAATGACCAGTGATGATGAACATTTTTTCATATGTTTGTTGGCAGCATAAATGTATTCTTTTGAAAAGTGTCTGTTCATATCCTTCGCTCACTTTTGAATGGGTTTGTTTTTTCTTATAAATCTGTTTTACTTCTTTGTAGATGCTGGATGTTAGCCCTTTGTCAGATGGGTGGATTGCAATAACTTTTTCCCATTCTGTTGGTTGCCAGTTCACTCTCATGATTGTTTCACTCTGGAGTTTAATTAGATCCCATTTTTCTGTTTTGGCTTTTGTTGCCAATGCCTTTGGTGTTTTAGTCATAAAGTCCTTGCCTATGCCTATGTCCTGAATGGTTTTGCCTAGGTTTTCTTCTAGGATGTTTATGGTGTTAGGTCTTATGTTTAAATCTTTAATCCATCTGGAGTTAATTTTAGTGTAAGGGGTCCAGTTTCTGTTCTCTGCACATGGCTAACCAGTTTTCCCAACATCATTTATTAAACAGGGAATCCTTTTCCCATTGTTTTTTTTGTCTGGTTTGTCAAAGATCAGATGGTTGTAGATGTGTGGCATTGCCTTCAAGGCCTCTGTTCTGTTCCATTGGTGTATATCTCTGTTTTGGTACCAGTACCATGCTGTTTTGATTATGGTAGCCTTGTAGTATAGTTTGAAGTCAGGTAGCGTGATTCCTCCAGCTTTGTTCTTTTTGCTTAGGATTGTCTTGGCTATGTGGGCTCTCTTTTGATTCCATATAAAGTTTAAGATGGTCTTTTTCCAGTTCTGTGAAGAGGGTCATTGGTAGCTTGATGGGGATAGCATTGAATCTGTAAATTACTTTCGGCAGTATGCCCATTTTCATGATATTGATTCTTCCTAACCATAAGCATTGAATGTTTCTCCATCTGTTTGTGTCCTCTCTTGTTTCCTTGAGCAGTGGTTTGTAGTTCTCCTTGAAGAGGTCCTTTATATCATTTGTTACTTGTATTCCTAGGTATTTTATTCTGTTAGTAGCAGTTGTGAATGGGAGTTCACTCTTGATTTGGCTCTCTGTTAGTCTTTTATTGGTGTATAGGAACGCTTGTGATTTTTGCACGTTGATTTTATATCCTGAGACTTTTCTGAAGTTGCTTATCAGTTTAATGAGATTTTGGGCTGAGACAATGGAGTCTTCTAAATATACAATCATGTCATCTGTGAATAGAGACAATTTGTCTTCCTCATTTCCTAATTGAATACCCTTTATTTCTTTTTCTTGCCTCATTGCTTTGGCTAGAACTTCCAATAGTATATTGAATAGGACCAATATAATTTTAAGTATTCAAGTAGGACCCTGTTGAATGACAAGGGCATTTGAAATTTTAATCATTATAGTGACTCCCCATCCAGGAAAGGTTTACTGATTTATATCCCACTAACAGTGTTTCCCTGTACATGAACAAATACGGAATATATCATCACTGATTTAATGTCACAATTATTTAATCAATTTGAGCATTTGTGTTACAGAGTTTTATAAGAATATTCACAACTGTTTTTCTTTAAAAAGAAAGCAAACTTTGAGTACTTGAGATAAATAAAATTCTAAGAAATTGTTGTTCATATGATTTTTCAGATTATAGAAACCTTGGGAATATAAACATGGATACACAGTATAATTAGTAACCTATATAGAAAAATGACTAACTGAAGAAAAAGATAAAAATTTAAGGTGTATAAAATATTCTTCTGATAATAAAAATGAACATAGTTTATTATTAAAATGTGGAAAATACAAAAACACAGCAAAAGTTAAAAGAATGAAAATATATCATTTTCTTCAATAATCATTGATGTATAATTTTGTGCATTTCTCTCTTCCCCCTCCTCCCTCCCTCCCTCCCTTCCTTCTTTCCCTCCTCCTTTCCTACATTCTCTCCTTCCCTGTCTCCCTCCCTCTTTTCCTTCCTTCCTCCCTCCCTCCTTTCCTCCCTTCCTTCCCTTTCTCCCTCCCTCCCCCTTTTTCTCTCATTCTCTCTCTCCCTCTTTCTCTCTCTCCCTCTTTTTCTTTCTCTCTCTCTTTCTCTGTCTCTCTTTCTCTCTCTCTCTTTCTCTTGATCTTTCTTTTCTTTCCTTCCCTCCCTCCTTCTCTCTCTCCCTCTTTTCTCTTTCTTTCTTTTTCTTTTTCTTTTTTCTTTCTTTCTTTTTCTTTTCCTTCTTCCTTTCCTTTCTTTCCTTCTTTCCTTCCTTCCTTCTCATTCTTTCTTTCTTTTTCTTTTCTTTTCTTTCCTTCCTTCCTTCCTTCCTTCTTTTCTTCTCTCTCTCTCTCTTTCTTTCTCTGTCTCTCTTTATTTCTCTCCCTTTCCTTTCCTTCCCTTCCCTCCCCTCCCCTCCCCTTCCCTTCCCTTCCTTTCCCTTCCTTTCCTTGTCAGACCCTATATGTATACCTAGCTAGACAAACACAGACATACATAATCACATAAAATACATGTATAGGTGGGCATGTGTGTGTATGTAGATACACAAACACACTATATTCATTATAAATTAAAGGTTACATAAAACACTAAGACCTGATTTTTGTCTTGCATCATCTTTTTTTTAACTTGTATTTTAAGTTCAGGGACAAAAGTGTGGGTTTTCTACATAGGTAAACTTGTGTCATGGGAATTTGTTGCACAGATTATTTCATCACCTCGGTGTTAAGCCTAGTACCCATTAGTTATTTTTCCTGATCCTCTCCCTCCTGCAACCCTCCACTGTCTAAAAGCCCCCAGCATGTATTGTTACCCTCTTTGTGTCCATGTATTCTCATTGTTCAGCTCCCACTTAAATGTGAGAATATGTGGTATTTGGTTTTCTGGTCCTCTGTTAGTTTGCTAAGGCTCCATCCATGTCCCTACAAAGGATATGATCTTGATCTTGTTCTTTTTAATGGCTGCATAGTATTCCATGGTGTATATGTACCAAATTGTCTTTCTCCCATCTATCATTGATGGGCATTTAGGTTGATTCCATGTCTTTGCATCATTTCTTAATTTCTTTATTTTCTTTTTCTCTGGTAGATATACACACCAAAGTCTTTCCAGTGTGTCTCAGAATTTTAAATTCAATTTAAGTGAAAAGTAGTGAAACAGGATTACTTCTGAGAAGTTTTTTGTGGACATGTGCCCCTTCTTTTGAGCCTTTTTTTAGGAGCACACTCTTCTCCATTTGGCTGAATGTCCATCTGTAGTACTAGGGCATCTCCTCAAAGGAGAAAGGATCTGCTCATATCAGAATCCAGAAGGTGTGACTATTGATGTCAGCTAATATGGAGTTTACTCCCTTAGAAACATGTAAAGTCATATTCCCAAAATGTAGTACCTGCCTTTCAGCTCCTGTTCCTTCTTCTCCCCTTGAATAATAGTAGTATATCATAAGGAAGGATCTCAAACTTTTGGTGTTTATTTCTCACACTTACACACAATTTGAAGTTTTTCTTTTTCATTTCACTATTTCATGCACTTCACTGTGATGAAGCCAGTTTAACCTCTGTTCAAAAATCTTTTGTTTAACTTCCTTCAAAATGTTCACCTTGGGAGAAGCAGTCTCCCTCAAAAAAATCTCAGGACTATTTTCCAGATAACCTACTGGTTTGATCTGTTACATTTATTGTAGATATTCTCTTCCCCACTGAGAGAGAACTGAAAGCAAGAGTAGCTATTCCATATATCTTTATGAAAAGTAAATTTGTAGTTTGTGAGCTGGGATAATGCATCTGCAGGGACAGGGTACCCACAGGTGAGAGGTAAAAATTTGTCATTTGTAAACATGAGCTATTGTTTCTGAAGAGTAAATGAAAGCTATTACCATTACTCTTACTCACCCTGAGAGATGTTACCATTAAGAGAAGGGAATTTTGGTATTGGAAAATCTGGGTTACGTAGTTTTCATGTTTATGTGTACCACTGTTTCGTTCTAACTCACAGAAATAATGAAAGAGGTGACAGAAGAGGAACTGTGTCTGCCTTGTTTTCTTCATACCTTGTTGCTCACAGTCCTAGAGCTTACTTCAAAGACTGATGATATAAACACCTAGAGGACCTTGATTCCAAATTAAGAAAAACAGATTGTGCTGTCAAAGTGCAATTGATTCAGAATCTTTGCAAAAAGTAAATTTAGGCTTAGAGAATATGGACTACAGAAAAGATACCAGAATGCAACTTAGAATTGTTTTGCTTTACTTTTCATCCTTAATTTAAAAAATACGTAATATATGAATACACTTTTGTTATCAAAGCTTCAAATATTTCCACATATGATCACAGACAAATGTACTATAATGTCCATGCTTCTGAAGCTCTCTATCCACTGCTCTCCCTGCCCCGTTTAGAAGTAACCACTGTTAATGTTTCTGAAGCACCTGTCCCTGTTCTTTTATGCATATACATGGAAGGGGAAGATTGACATATTAACACACACATAAACAAATTGTAAATGGGATTATATTATAAACATTTTTCTGCAACCTATTTTGTCGTAGAAATCTGTTCAAGTCAGTACATATAAGCTGATCTCACTCACCTGAAAATCTTTGTAGAATTCTAGAGTATAGACATACTGCAGTTTGTTGAACCACTTTTCTGTAAATGGACATTTACATTGTCTCTAGTATTTCATTGTTTTAAATGGTGTTTTAGTAATAACTCTGAAACTTTGAAACAATTCATTTAATCTCCCTATATCTAGTTTCCTCATCTATAACATGGAGAAATGATAGCACCTACCTCAAAATATAACATGCATAATAAAATTTGATAATATTCACAGTGTCTTAATTTCTATGATATTGATGATGGGGATCCTTCTTTGTACACTTGTGCTATGTGCCTTAGAAGATATCTTTAAAAGCAGTATTTTTATGAAAAAAATTTTATAAAAATTGTATTAGAGACTGCTCCACTGCCTTCCAAAAAGGCTTTACTGTTTGTAGTGATTCATTTAGATCAGAATGAGTTTCCCCATATCTTTGCCAATGCTGAACATTTTCAATCATTTACTTTTTGCCCACATAATGGCAAAAGCATCTCAGTTGTTGACTTATTTTATATTCTTTTAGTGATGCATGAAGGTTCCTCTTCTTTTCCTTTTCTTTTTGTTTACTTGGCATTTTCAATTTCTTCAGTGAATAAATATTAAATCGGTGTCAGGTAGTAACTGCTTGGAAATAGTCCCTCTATAAAAGTAGAAAGATGGAGGTAGAACTCTTGCTCGAGGGCACCAGTGTCCTAGGTCTGTCTGTTCTCCATCTAATGAGGATGTGGGCTTGTTCAATTTATTTCAAGAACCAGGAAAGCTAAAGTTAGTAGAAATCCATTTCTGGACTTTCTAATTTATCCAGTTGATCTTTTTTTGCCTATCCTTTCAGTATTACACTGCTTCATTTCGTATTTCTTCATAAGACATGAATCTATCTAATAGCATGAGTCTTTCTCTGTACTATTTTTTCAAATTATGTTTATTCTTCAGATTTTGGACTTGGTAATCAGCTTAAAATGTTCAAAAAATAACATTGTGATATTTATTGGTATGACTGAATTCATATTTTGTTGAGATCATTGATAAAATGGTAAGCCTTCCCATCTAGAGACATGATTTTTTTTCTGTTTATTTAGATCTTTTCTAGTAAGTTTCTGTTATTTTCTTCTCATTGAACAAAATAGATATATACAGTCTAATATATTACAAGTTTTAGCTAATAACCCCAATGAGTTCCAACATCTGAGAAGTTCTAAATATTCCAGGCCCCCAATAACGGTCCTCTCCTGTCCACTAAAGGTAACCATTATTGTGACTTTGATGCAGTGGTATGCTGATAAATGTTTAGCTACCCTTTCTCCAGAAAAGACAACAAATCAGATTTTTAGTGTATGCTGATTTATGTGATGTGGCTATTCTGACTGTGGCTGATTTCAAGCTACGAGGCTGGAACTGAGATGCCACAGTCAGCTCTCCTGATGCAGCATACCCAGCTCCTTTCGACTCCTGCATTTATGGTAATTGCCTCCTTTCTTTCCTTCATGTCTTTACTGCCTACATATGCATCCCTGAAAACCTAAAGCTTCGTTGAGTTTTTTTTTTCTTTACGTAGTTGGAAAATATTGAGCATCTTTTGCTCAACATTATGTATATGAATTTCATCACTGTCATTTAGAGTAACTATTGTGTGTTCTGTAAGGATGGATGCAAAGGGCACCAGTATGTAATTATACCACAGTTCACTTGGATATTTACACTGTTTCCAGTTTGAAGTTATTAAAAACAATAATGAATATTCTGTTGAGTCCATGATTCTGATTGGAATTTCTGGGTACTAGCATACATGTTTCTTCCATTTTAATGTATTATGCAAAATTCTCTAGAATAGTTTACCAGATTACCTCCTCTCCCACTATTTGCGGCATTTTGCTTCACTCCATGTTGTCACTTGTTATTGTCAGTCTAATATTAACCTCTGTAAGGATTGTATAATGATACTTCACTATGTTTTAAAATCCATTTTTGTGATTGCTAATTAGCATATTTTTACATTTTATATTGTAAAATGTAAAGTTGCCATTTAGATTTCTTTTGTGTTTGACCTATCTGTTCCTCTCTTCCATGTTTCTACTAGGTTGTCTTTTTACTTACTGGTTTGTTGGAAGTATTTTTATATAACTCTGATGTGAGTCCTTTGACAGTCATATGAATGGCCAATATCTTCTTCTCAGTGGCTTGAATGCTGTATCTTTTCATGAGTATACACTTTTAATTTATTTTTATGGTTGGGGCTTTTTATGTTTTTTAAACAAATTTATTCCCAATCAAAGCAGGAAAACTCAGAGTGGTTGTTGGAAATTACTGTTGGAGATTGGAGAAAGAGTAGACTTCTTATCTAGTGGTGTAACTGATGCGGGGCAGGTTCTTGACTTTGCTCAGGAAATAATTCAAGAGTGAGCTGGTAAGTGGAGGAAAGCAGCTTAATTGAGGTGGTGGCCATGTTAAAGCTCTGTAACTGCTCCTGAAGAGCCGGGCTGGTCCAGAGGCAGTATACTGAGAGCAGCCTATGGGCGGTTTGTAGTCATATTTATACCTACTTTTACTGACATGCTAATTAAGGGGCAGAGTACTCAGAAACAACTAGAAATGGGCTGTAACTTCTGAGTGTCACTATGGCAAGGGGTGGTAACTTCTGGGCATCACCATGGCCTTCGTAAACTGTCATAGTGCCAGTGGGAGTATCCTAGGGTGATGGTCAGTGAGAGCAATTGGAGGTGCTTTTAGTGCCTCTTCCTGGTTTTGGTCTGTCTTCATTCTGGTCCAGAGATGAGTCCTACCTGCCTCCTACCTTATTACCCACTCAGAGAATAGATACTCCTCTCCAAAATTTAAAGGGATTGCCTAAGGGCAGAGGTTCAACTTCTTTAACTACTTCCTGCTGATTTTATGGCTGTAGACCCTGCCTAGCATTGGAGGAGTAAAAATCTTTGGATGCCTTATCTAAGGGGTCCAAAAGAAGGATGTTGTCATTTTCTAGGTCAGAAGAAGAAATGAGTTGGAAGCCTTGTGCTAGCATTGTATTTACATGGACCTGTTGTAATCTGGAAATCACAAACTTTACTGACAGGTTAAACAAGCAAGAGCCCCAAATTAGTAGTAACAAGGTACTTACCAAAGGACCTAGGAGAGGTAAAAAGCAGATGAGATTTGGGAAAGCAATTTGATAGTCAACCAGATATAGTTGGGATCAGTGCCCTGCTTATATCTATGTGAGTAGGTAGTTTGCTCATAGATCTTTTGAATGTTAACTTCAACCTGTCCGGAGTTGTTAATATACATGCAGCAGGTTTCATTAATAACTCCACAGACTCCACTTGATTCAGCTAGTAAATAATTCAGTGCCAGTCTGTTATCAAGGACTACACTTGCCAGAGTCTGGGACTCTTGAAATTTCCCTTAATGCCTGTCTGTGTTGGTGGCTAATGATTTGAAGGTTTGAGTCAAGTTCCGTAGATTTGACTTGTGGTAGGCAAAGCCACCTCAAGGGGCAAATAATCCTATTGCCACTTTGATTCCCACCAGAATTAATCCTATTGCTCATGTATTTCTGGCATTCCTGGATCTTTTGTGGTTATAACAGTGACCCCTGGAAGGATAAGAGTAGCCAATGAACATTTGCTCCTGTTCCAAGTTTTTGATATACAAAGGAAAGCTCCTCCTAAAAGAATAGGTTCTTTCTAGAGTCAGGGGCAGTTATAGGGTGTATCTTCTTTCCACTCATGGTCACAAACAGAAATGTGCCCAGGCAGGGTGCAAATGGAGGCCCTATGGGGTGTGATGTCTATCCTTTGCTGCCAAGTTGAGTCTATAGAGATATTCTTCTCCTGCTTCAATGAAGATGGCCAAACAAACCTTGTTTCCAGAACAGGGTGGTACTTCCACCTTCTCAAATTAGGCAGTTATCCCCCCATATGTCCTGATCTTGAGAAGGCACCATATATGGTTTCCTCACTCACAAGTGGAATCCCATTTACATCACTGTGGCTTTGGGAACTTGGTAAGTAGGATTGGGATCAGAGCATTGCAGGAAAACTTCTGTTTTTGTGTCATTAACACAACAGTAAGTGCAAAAGATAGAGTCATTAGTGTACTGGAGATACATATACCCAACTCCCCAGGTCCAGGTAATAGCGGCAGTGGTGGGAGTGATCAGGTGGAATCCATTAGGTGGGGCAGAGTCTCAGCTAACAAGTATGGGGTCTGCAGATTAAGGGATCACTATGGTTAGTTATGAGTACCTGGGGAAGGGCTGTGTAATTTTCTGGTTGGGTCATAAGGTAGAACTCTATCTTGGGGATATTGATGACAAAGCCAGCATCCAGGAAGATCACTCCCTGATGTCATACTTTTTAAAATGTTTTACTATAGAGTTTTGTTCCCACCCACATTGGACAGGTTAATTGGGAGAGCAAAGAGGATTAACAGTGTCAGTGCGGGGTCTGGCTGGGCTTTAGACTTGCCTCTGCATCTAACAAGAACAAAAGAAGTGTTTCCCAACAGGAGGTAGTTGACCAAAGTGACAGGTAAATATTATAATCAGGAAGAAGAGAAAAATTAATGCTCCTATTCCACCTACAGCAGCATGTTACCACTTCCAGCTAAGTACTGATTATTTTAGATAGGTAGCAGAGGTCTTGCAAAGGTTTGCAGACATAGGTCACGGTACCTATCTCCTTTTGTGCTTATGACTCATAAAAAAACAAAACAGGTTTAATCAGAAATAAATGTACCTAACTGGTTAATCTCTGAAGTTTAACAGAAGTGGGGATACTTAACAATACCTGATACAGGCTGTATTAGTCCGTTCTCACATTGTTATAAAGAAATAACAGAGACTGAGTAATTTATAAGGGAAAGAGGTTTAATTGGCTCACAGTTCTACAGGCTGCACAGAAAGCATGGCAGCACCTGCTTCTAGGGAGGCCTTGGAGAGCTTTTACTCATGCCAGAGGGCAAAGTGAAAGTAGGCATCTTATATGGCAGGAGCAAGACTGAGGGGGGGCAGGTGGCACACACTTTCAAACAACCAGCTCTCACTCACTATCACAAGAACAGGACCAAGGGTATGGTGCTAATCCGTTCATGAGAATTCCACCTCCATGATCCAGTCACCTCTACCAAGCCCCACCTCCAACACTGGGGATTACAATTTGACATGAGATTTGGATGGGGGAACAAATCTAAAACATATCAGAGGCCCTTTCATTTTGTTGTAATTGATCCTGGGGGATCTTTCTTTCCTGATTGAATGGGGGAGTTAATTCTTTCTCAATGCTATATTTTCATATTCTTGAAGGGCATTTTGCACCTGGCCTACATTGATAATATGAGTGAGCATTCTGTGTGTCTCTTCATCAAACAAAAGGTCTAAAGTTAAAAAGGGCCTTCCATAAATCATTTCAAATGAACTTAGCTTCAAGGCTCCTCTTGGATCTGTCCTTAGGTATAAAAGGAGTATGGGCAAGAGTGAAACCCAGGCCTCTGAGGTCTCCTCACAGAGTTTTGTTAATGTCCTTTTAAAAACATGATTAGCTTTTTCTACCTTAACTGAGGATTGAGGTCTCCTGCAGGAGTGAAGATGATAGGTAATACCTGAGGTGGAAGAAACTTGCTGGGTCAACGTAGCGGTGAAGGACCGTCTGTTATCACTTTGCAAACTTTTTGGTAATTCAAACATTGGGATGATCTCTTTAAAAAAGAATTTGGTCACTTGAACACTTTTTCTGTCCTTGTGGAAAAGCTTCTATCCACCTGAAGATAGAAAGGGTCTATAAATACCAACTAATATTTTAATTCCATGTAAGGCGGTATCTGAGTGAAATCCATTTGCCTGTCTTCCCCAGGGTAGGTTCCTCAGTGTTGCACAGATTTAAGTAGGGATGAGGGTATGGGGTGGCATCCAGAGTCATTACAGGCACAGAATGTACAGGCCTTAGTGATATCTTTTTTAGTCTGGAATAGTCCCTTCCCCAGGAATATTTAGGAAATCAATTTCAATAGTGAGTCTTATCCCAAAAGTAAGGAGTCATGGAAATGCTTAATAATTTTTCATTGTTCAGGTTCAGAAAAAGACAGTCTGTTGCTTTCTAGCAACCATCCTGAGGGGTCCTTTTGTAACCCTTTCTGCTCTTCCCATTTAATTTTCTCAGGGATATAGTCTGGTGCCACTGACATGGGTGGAATACCTGGTATTAGTGAAGAGGCCTGTGATACTGGTGTTTCTTTAGCTGTGCCTTGGCTGCTCTGTCTGCCAGAGAATTTCCTCTGATAATAGAGGTATCTCCCTTTTGGTGTCCCCTGCAGTGAATAACTGCTATCTCCTTTGGGAGATGGACAGCACCTAAAATGGACAGTTCCAAGATCTCTGAGTGATGTTGTATGGGGAATCCTTTAGCTGTTAATAGTCCCCCATTTTGTTTCATATGACAGAATAAGAATGGAACACCAGGAGGCCATATTTGGAATCAGTAAATATATTCACTATTAAGTCTCTTCCCAACCAGAGTGCTCTAATTAGAGCAATTAACTCTGTTTTTTGAGCAGAGGTCTGGAGAGGTAACGCTTTGATCTCAATGACTTCTTCTTGGATAACCACAGCATAACCTGCCTTTCTTATTCCCTCATTAATAAAACCACTTCCATCTGTAAATTGCTCAACATCAGGCATAGGTAGAGATTCATCTTTGAGATGAGGCCTGCTAGAGTAGTTCTGTTCTATGGTTTTCATACAAGAGTGAATGAGTTGGAGATCTATTTGCTGGGATGTGAATTCCAACAACAGGGAAACAGGATTTAAACTTGACATACTTTAAGGGTAACATCTGGGGTGTCAAGCAGAAGGACATGATATTTAAGTAACCAGCCCCCTTTTTGCCATTGGTATTTTTTTGCCCCCAGGACCCCCTGTACTTGGTGGAGAGTCATGACATCTAATTGTTGTCCCAAGTGAAGCTTACCAGCTTCCTCTACCAATGGTGGCAGCCACAGCTCACAAGCATCTGGCCACTCAACTGCCACATGTTCCAGCTGTTTAGAAAAGTAAGCCACTGGTGTAGGATTATTCTAGAGCCTTTGAGTTAGAATACCCAGAGACATCCCTTGTTCATCATCCACATAGAGAGTAAAGGATTTTTCTAAGTTTGGAAGTCTCAAAGCCGGGAATGTTCTCAGCTTTTCTTTTAGGGTTAAAAATGCCTATTGGCAGGATCTGTCCCAATTCAAAGGCTTGTGATCAACTCCTTTTTAGAGCTTCATAGAATGGAATCCAAATCTGGCAGAATCCATACATTTCCAAAAAGGCTTTTAAGTGTTTCTTAGTCTGAATGGGCTGCAGTGCCAGCATGGTCTCTTTTTGTTCCTGGGACAAGGTACTTGTCCCAGAAGTGAGCACATATCCTAAATACTTGACCCTTTGGACATAAATGTGGGCATTGCCAGGAGATACCTGATACACTCATTTTCCTAGAAAATTAAAGATCTAGATTATGTTCTTTCAGACTCTTCCATAGTAGGGCTGGAAATTAATAGGTTATCCACATATTGCAAGAGGGGTCAATTGGTTAACTGTAATTCCCTCAACTCTTTTGCCAGTGCATTGCCAATGAGATGGGGACTGACCCCTAAGCCCTAGGAGGGATATCTAGGTAAGCTAAGATGCAACATGTTGTCTGGATCAGTCCATTTAAAAGCAAAAATATACTGGGAGCCTGGATGAAATGGCATACTAAAGAAAGCATCCTTTATGTTTAATATCATGAACCTATGAGCATCTTCAGGGACTTAGGTAAATTTCATGTAAGGATTAGAAACTGTTGGGTAAACTGGGCCTACTGGCTCATTTACTGCCCTCAGATCCTAAACAAATCTATATTCCCCATTTGATTTTTTTACAGGCAAAGTGGGGGTGTTATGTGGGGACTGACAGGATTGATGATAGTAATCCCTACCTTAGGACCATTGTTATCAGGAGCCGGATGCCCCCTTTAAGCCTCAGGTCTCAAAGGACATTGTTTTTTCCATGGATAGTTAATGCTGGGTTTCAAAAATAAACTGAACCAGGGTTACATTAACAGCTGTACAATAAACTTCCATGTCCTGAACAGATGGATCTACTTGACCCTTTGGACATAAATATGGGCACTGTGGTGGTGGAAGAGAGGTGGTGGAAGCAATAGGAGGTGGAAAAGAGGTCTTTTCCTTATCGTGCTAAGGCATGTACTTAGAGCTAGGAGAAATGTACCTTCCTGGTCTGTTGCCTTCTTATGAGGCTTTCAAAATTGAACTGTGACCTGTAGTTGGGAAAGTAAGTCTCTTCCCAGTAAAGATATAGGGCACTTAGATATAAGCGAAAACTTATGGGAAAATGTATGATCCCACTGTTCAACCAAGGGGGTTGGTTAATCTTCTAATTTTTGGCTGGCCATCAATCCCCCTTATGGTACAAAAGTGGAAGATAGTGACCCTCAGAAATGGACTGGAGCTGAGTAGGCGGCTCCTGTATCCAATAAGATTTCAGTACTTTTACCTGCCATAGCAAGGGTTACCTGAAGTTCCTCCGTTGAGAAGGTAAGGTGTATAATGAGAGTCATAGAAAAGCTCCAGCCCTGTGAATCCTCTATTCTCTTGGCCTTTCTGGGTCTGAGTGGCTCAGGCTCCCTTTTAATCCTGGGGCAGTCCATTCTCCGGTGGCCCTCTTGCTTATGGAAGGCACACTGATTTTGGCCCAGGTGCCAGTGACTCAAGGGCTCTTGTCTGGGCATCCTAGATACAGACCTTACAATATTTTCTTGGGATAGGTAACCCTGAGGCAGCAGGCAGCAGGGGGCTTAAAGCCACCATTAACGATTATACTATTTGACCAATTACTTTTGTTTTCACCTCCTCCTCTGCCCTGTTCCTATTGTTATAAACTGTAAAGGCCATGTTTAAGACTTGGCTCATGGGGATTTGGGGTCCCATTGCTGCCTTTTAACTTCCTCCCATTGTCAGGGGCAGATTTAGTAATAAAATATATACCCAGGAAAGCTTGTTCTTCCAAGGAGTCTGAGTCTACATTAGCGTATATCTTGAGTGCCTCAAACATGTAGCCCTGAAACAGAGAGACATTTTCATCTTTCCCTGAGTTACTTCTCTAATTTTGTCATAATTAACTGGCTTAACCACATACTTTTAAATCTCTTTGATTAAACAAGTAAACATGTGATTTCTGCATTCTAGATCTTGAGAACCCCTCTGGTAATCCCACTGACGGTCTAGGTCTGGAACTGCATCTCCTCCCCCATGATAAGTGGCATCACCTTGGATATGAGTGGTCACTTCATCTGTATGCTCATGGAATACAGCTATTTCATGAAAGGAATACTGGAATCCTTTGCTTTCCTTCTTTGGTACAGCAAGTTGATAATAACACATTTGCATGTCTTGCCAAGTTACATCAAAAGACATGGTCAACTTAACAAACTCCTCTACAAACTTCCCTGAATCGTCTAAAGACTAACTTAAGTTTCCCTTGTATAAAGACAAATCAATCATGGAAAATGGCATAGATACTCTGATTGTTCCCCCCATCTCCATCAATGACCTCCCCGCAATGGACATAAGTTTGATTTTAGGGGCTGATATGGGGCCCTTCTCCTAGTTGTACCAGTTGGGATTACTTCCTTGGGCATTGTGGGGTATAGGATAGGGCTTGTTGGATATGGGGTAGGGGTGCCTGATGACCTTGGAGTGGAATTCTGCACTAGAGATCTGACAGGGTCCCCATCAGAACTGGAGGACTGAGGAGGCTCTAAGCAGGCCATTATAGGCTTTCTTGGAGGAGTACGTCAGAGGGTGTCATCTAGAATATCTGACACAGCTTCTTGGTGCCTGGGAGGATCATGAGAGAGACACTGAGACAGACACGCACTGTATTTTAGGTCAGAATCATGGTTTAATGCCATAAGAACCTGCACATGACGAACTTCTTCCCATTTTTCTTTCTTTTTTATAGAAAAAATCTAATTATAAAACAGTAGTATAGCATGAAGTATCCTCTCTAGGCCAAATCTGTTGGTGTTTCAATTTATATTGGACACAATCAGTGTTGCAACAGAAATGAGTTTTTCCCCTTTAAACTGTGTAATTTAAATTTACTCCAATTGCCTAAAAGATATCCTAGTGGCGAGTCCTCTGGGATGTTCACTGTCATCCCCCTGTCTAATAAGGATCTCTATAAGAGTTGTTAGTTTGCCTAAGTCCAGCAAAAGCCCAGGTTCCTTTTATAAGCAGCAAAGCATTACAAAAGTGGATTATGAGCTATATGAATGGGTAGTAGAATCATGAGCCTGAATTCCAGAAAGAGTGAAGAAAATATCCTAGTTTAGGCAGAGAGGGGCTAAAAGAAGCAGAAGGTAATGTGGAAGGGAGGAAGGGAAAGGGTAAGCAGGTCTCTCAAGGGGAGACCTTAGAAGCCTTGACTCACCAGGGAATCTACCCGGTGAAAATCTAACCGGTAGAAAAGTTATGAAAAAAAATTGCTCAGGTGGCCACCTGTCTGTCTGTCACTGTTTATGGTCATCCGTCAGGCCAGGGGTGCAGGAACTCCCAGTCCTCTTGACCAATATAAGGTTGAACAAGGCAGTTTTTGGACTGAAAGGAAAACAGCACACAACTGGCTCTTATGGAAAATTACTGTTTCTAACTTACAGGGCAGAAAGGGCAAGACCAAATTCCCCTGGGGAGAGGGGCTTTGACCCACAGTCTTAGAGGTAATGTCAATGCCAAAAATCTCAGGACATCTGGAGAAGCCAACAGTACGAAGGCTGAACAACCTGGAGTACCTAAGCATTGGCCAATGACGATTTTCTCGCCAAATGCCAAAAACTCTGGGGCAGCTGTGGGGCTGCCCACAATGAAACCCAAGGCCAAGTTGGGGGCTACAGAACAGTGTGACTCTGATGTTCCAGTATCAACACAATGGATGACCTCTTATAACCAAATGTCCTGCCTTCAACGGTTGTCCAAATATAGTTAACAGGGAGTCAAAGCTAAAAAAAAAAACAAAAAAAAACAGATTTCAGGATGGAAAATAAAATGGCTGATGGAGTAATAAAATGGAGTTAGTGAGGAAAGAACCAGGAAAAGGATGTACTTTGGGGCACCCAAAGAAGGGGCACTTTAACCTGGCCACCTAGCCAGAGGCTTTATTCTCTGGCTCACTGGAATAAACAGGAGGGGGAACAGAGGGAACACTCAACTCATCCGCCATAATGGCATCAAATGGGGTTTTCCATGTGGGACCCAGGTGAAAGTCTTCTCAGGCTCCCCTGGCTTGAGTGGGCTCAGCTGCTTTGGGAGACTGATGTGGGGGCCTGCAACCTTTTGGTCAGAGCCGGGGGATCTCACATGAGGCAGTGGTACTGTAGCCACTCACCCGTGCACGGGGCTCCACTGCCTGCCCGAAAAGATAATGGCTCTGAAAGAGCTGGTGGTTAATGTGACAGCTCTCCTCTACATTAGCAGCTATTTGAAGTTACAGCCCTAGAGTGACAGCTCCTGTAGTTTTGATCTCCAATTGCCTTGCTGTCTCTTGTCATCTCTCTTGCCACCACCCTCTCTTCTCTCCTGGCTAGTTCAGCAATGATGTAGGGCAAGTTCTTGGCTTCACTGAGGAAAAAATTCAAGAGTGAGCCTGGTGGTGGAAGAAAGCAGCTTCGTTGAGGTGTTGGCAATGTCACAGCTCTGTGACTGCTCCTGCAGAGCAGGGCTGGCCCATAGGCAGTGCACCAAGCAGCAGCCTATGGGCGGTTTGATGTAACTTTTGTACCCACTTTTAATGACATGCTAACTCATGGGCAGATTATTCAGAAATAGCTAGGAAATAAGTGGTAACTTCTGGGTGTTATCATGGCAAGGGACAGTGACTTCTGGGTGTTGTCATGGTGTTAGTAAACTCATGGCACCAGGGGGAGTGCCTTAGGGTGATGGGCAGCCAGAGCAACCAGAGATATTCTCAGTGCCTCTTCTCAGTTTTGTCCCACCTTCAGTCTGGCCTGGAGATGAGTCCTGCTGCCTGCTATCTCATAACATTTGGCAATAATGTGGAAGACAAAAATAAAAGTACCTAATCAACTTGTGAATCCTGCTAATAAGATTTCTAGCAGAATTTTGGAAAATAGCCAATTAGCTTCTTTTAGCTACATATGCTAAAGTACAGGAAATAAGAGATGAAGTAAAAAAATGAGTTGTTTAGATTTTAATCAGAATTAGAGGAGGCATAGAGGGCTCTGGGCAGTCTCTCCAGATGGCAAAGTATCCTCCAATAGACTCACGGTAAAGATCTAATCAAGAATTTAGCTCTAATGCTCATTCTTAAGAGATCAGAAAGATTTGAAATGGTGCTTAGTCAACCCTCTCAGACAAAATGTTTCTAGAAAACTTCAAGGAATTTATCACTTAAAATTATGATGTTTGCGAAATAGAGAAATAATTTCAAAATTTTGAAATTATAAATGGCTGTTATTTGGGGCCTTAAATGAACCCCACCAAGATATCCCCCACCAAAAAAATTCCACGAAGTTATTAAATAGCTTGGAAGATGGAGCCAAAACTGTTGGCAATTTAATTATATACATATTTAATTATATATGTATATATATATTTAATTATATATGTACATATATGTTATATATAATTATATATTTAATTGAATTATATGTGTACATATGTAATTATATATCATTAAATCATGTGCGCATATATAATTTGATTATATATAATCAAATACATGCATACATGGTTTAATTATATAGGTATATATGTGATTTTACTATATGTTACATATAATTATATATCATATGTGTATATATATGTATATATAATATATATGTTACATATAATTATATATAATGTGTGTATATATACACATATATAATTAAATATATATACACATATATATAAGTTGCCTATATATATTTAAATATATTTATACATATATAGGCAATTTAATTATATATATGTGTACATATGTAATTATATAGGCAATTTAATCATATATATGTGTACATAAATATATATGTGTGTGTATATATATTATGTATATACACATATATAATTAAATATATATATATATATTTAAATTGCCAATGTATATATGGAGTCTTTCTCTGTCACCCTGGCTGGGTGGCAGTGGCACTATCATAGCTCACTGTAGCCTCAACCTTCCAGGCTCAAGCAATTCTCCCACCTCAGCCTCCAGTGTAGCTGGGATGGCTAATTAAAAAAAATTTTTTTTCTATTTCTAGATCCTTGAGGAATCACCACACTGTCTTCCACGATGGCTGAATTAATTTACATTCTCACCAACACTGTAAAAGCGATCCTGTTTTGCCACATCCTCTCCAGCATCTGTTGTCTCCTGATTTTTTAATGATCGCCATTCTAACTGGCATGAAGTGGTATCTCAGTGTGGTTTTGATTTGCATTTCTCTAATGACCAGTGATGATGAGCTTTTTTTCATATGTTTGTTGGATGCAGAAATGTCTCCTTTCGAAAAGTATCTGTTCATATTCTTTGCCCACTTTTTGATGGGGTTGTTTGGTTTTTTTCTTGTAAATTTGTCTAAGTTCTCCATAGATTCTGGATATTAGCCTTTTGTCAGATGGGTAGATTGCAAAAATATTTCCCCATTCTGTTGGTTGCCGGTTCACTCTATTGATAGTTTCTTTTGCTGTGCAGAAGCTCTTTAGTTTAATTAGATCCCGTTTGTCTATTTTGGCTTTTGTTGCCAATGCTTTTGGTGTTTTAGTCATGAAGACTTTGACCATGCCTATGTCCTAAATGGTTTTGCCTAGGTTTTCTTCTACAGTTTTATGGTGTTAGGCCTCATGTTTAAATCTTTCATCCATCTAGAGTTAATTTTTGTATAAGGTATAAGGAATGTGATCATTTTTGGCCAGAGTGACCACTGCAATAGACTGTTCAATAGCCATAATTTTTCCTGTTTTAGTTCCACGCCTATTTCCAATGTGACCTTGCCAACATTCTCACACCTAGAAGTTGTCTCTTTGTCCATTACTTTAACTTGGAGTTTGATCATGCAGCATGATTTTGCCAATAAGATATTAGTAAGTTTGACACAGGCGTGAGGTTTTGTGCATTGGGGCTTGTCTTCAGGCACACCAGCTATAACAAAGAACATGCCATCATTGATGAAGACATATGAGGAAGAGGCCCTTTGGGAATGAGGGACCACCTGGAAGAGAACTAAGAAATTCTAGCTGATAACCACCATTAAACGGCAGACCTTAGAGTGATACTGAACTATGTGCTGAGTATAGCCAACAAGCAAGCCAAAAGATACTTTGTGAGGTAATCACCCAGCTTTACTCATCCAACTCACAGTCTTGAAAAATAATGCATTTTTATTACTGCTTGTCACTAATTTTGGGTTTGGGTGTTGTGCAGCAATACACACAGATATGCATACCATTCTTTGAACTAAAGAAGGTTCAATATCACTAAATGATAATCCTCTTCAATCCATTTGCAAATTGAGTTCAAAGCAGTCTTTCAAAGGGATTTTTAGCACTCAAGAAAATTATTCTAAAGTTTATCTGAAATAATAGACCTGGGAATGGCCATATGTAAGAAATAATAACTTAAAAGTGTATTGCATAATATTGTTCTCAAGTTCTTTCTAATAACAGTTATGAAACCATATTTATATACTAAAAGTATAGAATTTGAGCATATCAAATGTGAAATACTTTTAAATTTCAAATATGAATCATAAATCATATTCAACATTAAATCCTTCATTTAACAAATATATTGAATAACTTCTAAAATAATATAAATATTTTTCTTTTATTACAGCTTTATTAAGGTATACTCAACCAATAAAATTATATCTATTTAAGGTATTCAACTTGATGTTTTGATCTATATATACATTGTGAAATAATTACCACAATTGAGTTAATTGACTTATCTATCACCTTGTGTAGTTACTGAGTGTGGTGAAAACACTTAAGACCAACATTTGTAGCAAATTTCAAGTACACAATACGGTATTAACAACTGTGGTCATAATAGTGTACATTAGGTCTTTGAGCTTTGTCATCCTGCATGAATGAACGTTGTGCTCTTTGACCAACATCTCTCCATTTTCCCTACACCCCAGTCCCTGGCAACCACTCTTCTGTTTTCTGCTCCTATGAGTTTGACTTTTTAAGACTCCACATACAAGTGAAATCATGCAGTATTTGTCTTCCTGTGTCTGGCCTGTTTCTCTTATCATAATGTCTTCTGATTCCTCTAGGTTGATGCAAATGGCATGATGTCCTTTTTAAAAGCCAAATAGTATTCCATTGTACACACACACACACACACACACACTCACACACTACGTTTTCTTTATCCACTCATCAAAACCACAATGAGGTATCACTGTACCCCTGTCAGACTAGCTATTATCAAAAAGACAAAATATAACAAGTGTTGGTGAGAATGTGGAGAAAAGAGAATCCTTTTACACTATTGGTGGGAATGCAGATTGGTGCAGCCACTTTAGAAAATAGTATAAAATAGCAGCCACTGTGGAAAATGGGCTCCTCACAAAAAGAAACACAGGGCTAGTGTCCAGCAATCCCACTTCTGAGTGTATACTCCCCTTAAAAATGCAATCAGTATCTCCAAGAGATATTTGCATGCTCATGTGTATTGCAGCCTTATTTGCAATAGCCAAGGTATGGAAACAACCTACATGTCAGTTATAGTGCTGTCTTGACCCTATTTTGAGGCCCTCACTAGAAGCTGGTTAATTCCCCTTCTTTAGCAATTCATTAGGTCCACACTACACAAACATCTCTTATCAACCTCTCAGGCTCTTAGCCCATTATGCACCAACCCTTGTTGCCTTAGGGCCAATGATATGGTTTGGCCTTGTCCCAAATCATAATTTGAATTGTGTCTCCCAGGATTCCCACATGTTGTGGGAGGGACCCAGGGGGAGGTAATTGAATCATGGGGACCAGTCTTTCTTGAGCTATTCTTGTGATAGTGAATAAGTCTCATGAGATCTGCTGGTTTATCAGGGGTTTCCACTTTTGCTTCTTCCTCATTTTCTCTTGCCGCTGCCATGTAAGAAGTGCCTTTCACCTCCCACCATGATGCTCAGGGCTCCCCAGCCATGTGGAACTGTAAGTCCAATTAAACTTCATTTTCTTCCCAGTCTTGAGTATGTCTTTATTAGCAGCATGAAAACAGACTAATACAGTAAATTAGTATACTCATAGAGTAGGGTATTGCTGAAAATATTTCCAAAAATGTGGAAGTGGCTTTGGAACTGGGTAACAGGCAGAGGTTGGAAGAGTTTGGAGGGCTCAGAAGAAGATAAGAAAATGTGGAAAAGTTTGGAACTTCCTAGAGACTTCTTGAATGGCTTTGCCCAAATTGCTGATGATGATATGAACAATAAGGTCCAGGCTGAGGTGGTCTTAGATGGAGATGAGGAACTTGTTGGGAACTGGAGCAAAGGTGACTCTTGTTATGTTTTAGCAAAGAGACTGGTGTCATTTTGTCCCTGCCATAGAGATTTGTGGAACTTTGAACTTGAGAGAGACGATTTAGGGTATCTGATGGAAGAAGTTTCTAAGCAGCAAAGCATTCAAGATGTGACTTGGGTGCTGTTAAAGGCATTCAGTTTTATAAGGGAAGAAGAGCATACAAATTTGGAAAATTATAGTCTGACTATGCAATATATATATATTTAAAAAAAAACAAAAAACATTTTCTGAGGAGAAATTCAACCAGCTGCAGAAATTTGCATAAGTAACAAGGACCCTAATGTTAATCCCCAAGATCATGGGGAAAATGTCTTCCGGCCATATCAGAGACCTTCATGGCAGCCCCTCCCATCACAGGCCCAGAAGTCCAGGAGGAAAAAAGTGGTTTCCTTGGCTGGTCCTAGGGTTGGCTAGCTATGTTCAGCTTGGGACTTGGTCCCCTGTTATCCAGCCACTCCAGCCATGGCTGAAAGGGTCCAAAATACAGCTCAGGTTGTGGCTTCAGAGGGTGGAAGCCCTAAGCCTTGGCAGCTTCCATGTGGTATTGAGCCTGCAGATGTATAGAAGTCAAGAATTGAGGTTTGGGAACTTCCACCTAGATTTCAGAAGATGTATGGAAGTACCTGAATGCCTAGGCAAAAGTTTGCTGCAGGAATGGGACCCTAATGGAGAACCTCTGCTAGGGCAGTCTGGAAAGGAAACGTGGGGTCGGAGCCCCCACTGTGTCCCTACTGGGGCACTACCTAGTGGAGCTGTGAGAAGAAGACTACCATCCTCTAGACCCCAGAATGGTACATCCACTGGCAGCTTGCACCGTGTACCTAAAAAGCCACAGATGGGAGGGAGGCTGTACTCTGCAAAGCTACAGGGATGAAGCTGCCCAACACCATAGGAACCCACCTCTTGCATCAGCATGACCTGGATGTGAGATCTGAAGACAAAGGAGATCATTTTGGAGCTTTAAAATTTGACTGCCCCTCTGGATTTTGGACTTGTGTGGGCTATGTAACCTCTTTGTTTTGGCCAACTTCTCGATTTTGGAATGGCTGTATTTACCCAATACCTTACCCCCATTGTATCTAGGAAGTAACTAACTTGTTTTTTATTTTACAGGCTCATAGGTAGAAGGGACTTGCCTTGTCTCAGATGAGACTTTGGACTGTGGACTTTTGGGTTAATGCTGAAATGAGTTAAGGCTTTGGGGGACTGTTGGGAAGGCATGATTGGTTTTGAAATGTGAGGGCATGAGATTTGCAGGGGCCAGGGGCAAAATAATATGGTTTGGCTGTGTCCCCACCCAAATCTTAACTTGAATTGTATCTCCCATAATTTCCACATGTGGGAGGACCCAGGGGGAGGTAACTGAATCACGGGGGCTGGTCTTTCCCATGCTAGTCTTGTGATAGTGAATACGTCTCATGAGATCTGATGGGTTTATCAGGAATTTCTGCTTTTGCTTCTTCCTCATTTTCTCTTGCCACTACCATGTAAGAAGTGTCTTTCACCTCCCACCATGATTCTGAGGCCTCCCCGGCCATGTGGAACTATAAGTCCAATTAAACCTCTTTTCCTTCCCAGTCTTGGGTATGTCTTTATCAGAAGCATGAAAATGGACTAATACAGTCAGGTATAAGTAGGACAACTAGAGACAGTCTCTATATTCCAAAACTCTTCAAATTATTTAAATTAGCCAGTCTACAGGGAACCTGCAAAACCTTGCTAGACCCACTCTGCCTGCCATGATTAAGCTGTCCCCTCATGCTCCAGCTTGCTATTAGCTGGTCCCATGTGCACAGCCTTGATGGTCCTGCCTGGCAGCTTTCTCTCCGTTGCAGGTATATGTAACAATGAGTTCTGCTTTTCACCTACACAAGTGTTGGTATGTTGTGCTTTAACATCAAAAAAATGTTTAAACCTGTGCCAGGAGTGGTAGCTCACACCTGTAATCTCATCACTTTGGGAGGCCGAGGTGGGTGGATCACTATGTAACAAGATCGAGACCATCTTGGCCAACATGGTGAAACTCCATTACTACTAAAAATACAAAATTTAGCATGGTGGTGCATGCCTGTAATCTCAATTACTGAGGAGGCTGAGGTAGGAGAATTACTTGAACCAGGGAGTCTCAGGTTGCAGTGAGCTGAGATCATGCCACTACACTCCAGTCTGGCAACAGAGTGAGACTCCATCTCAAAAAAAAAAAAAAAGATAAATAAATAAATAAATAAATAAATAAAAATTAAACCTTATAAAACAACTACTTGCCAGCAAAATTTTAGTGCTGGAAATATAACATGGAATAGCTAGCAAAACCCTTCTCTCAAATAACTTTCCTTCTCATGGATTTTGAAGTTAAAAACTTAGGGGAATATCAGATATTACACAGAAACATCTTCTATCCTTCACATATAAAAACACAGATGAATAAGAAAAAACACACTAAAAGAATATCCAAATGGCAATGAAATGTTAATTGACAATGTAAATTTTAAGGTGTCAAAAATCACAGAAAAATGTTAATGAAAACATTGCAAATAAAAATTTTCATGTATAATGTTTTTTAAGTTGACCATATTTATAAAGAATAATATAAGCTATATGTAAGTTTTTTTATTAAAAAATTAAGTTTATTAAACATGGTCAAATTTTAGGTCAATGGACCCATTTTTACCAAAATTCAATGATGATAAAAATTAGATAAAGGAGGGAGAATTGGGACATCTAATTCATAAAAGCTAAGACATACAGAATGGATAAGGAAAAATATTCTATCTGCATTGTATTTGATATTTGAATAAATGTAGCTCTGAGCTGTACTAAGAAACTTAACTTGAATTCATGTGCACTGAATGATATTGTTTTCTTCACTGTGCATTACCCTGGTAATTACAGTATTGACTGAAAGCTTAGTTTGATTTGTATCAATTATCCAAAAACTATTTCAGTATGCCTTTTTTTGCCTTCTGGATCAAAGCTTGCCTGAGAACATTTTAAGTGTATTTACACCCTTGAATTTTGTCTGGTAAACCCATTGAAGTTGTTGTCAGTGGATGTCAAGTGAATCCTACTGATGTGATGATGATCCATGGCTTTATATGTAAACAATAAATTTTCTAGACCTCTAATGATTATTTTCTATTTTGTTCATAAATTCTTTTTTCACAATTTAATGGATACTATAAATATAAATCCATAGCTTAGTGTATATATTTGGAACAATAAACTATAATCATCTCCATTAAGAATGGTGAATCTTTGAAAAAACTCTAGTTCATTTAATTCTTGAAAGAAAGAACTATGTCAATAAAACCAACATTTTTATTGAGTATCCACTGTCTTTCAGTCAATCTCATAATCATTTCACTTACTTTTTTTAGTTAGCTCTTAGAATAAACTTAGAGTTTCCCTCATTTTGTGAATGCAGAAACTAAAGCTCAGCTTGGTTAAATGACTTATGCCCAGTCACTCAGTAGGTGATGAATGAAGAATTGTATCTGACCTTAAGCCAATATTCTTTCCACTTTCCCATACTGTTCAAGGTGTTGTAGTTTGAATGGTACTGAAGTTACTCAGACAATCAGTTAGGAGGCAGGACGTAACAGCAAGGGTTTCAGACAGACAGGGTTTGGATATGTGTCCCCACCAAATCTTATGTAGAATTGTAATTTGCAATGTTAGAGGTGGGGTCTGGTGGGAGGTGATTGGATCATAAGGGAAGATTTCTCGTGAATAGTTTAACACCATCCCTTTGATGCTGTCCTCATGGTAGTGAGTGATTTCTTGCAAGAACTTGTCATTTATAAGTGTAGCACCTCCTGCCTCACTCTCTTGCTCCTGCTCTCATTACGTGATGTTCAAGCTCCCACTTCACTTTCTGCCATGATTGTAAGCTTCCTAAGGCCTTCCTAGAAACAGTTGCCAGTGCTGTGGTTCCTGTATAGCTGGGAGAACAATTAGGTAATTAAAATTCTTTATAAATTTTCCAGTCTCAGGCATTTCTTTATAGTAATTCAAGAATGAGCTAATACATAGACTTTGGGTCAAACTCTTACAAATGAGACAAGTCCTAGTCATGATCTTAGCCCAAATGCACCTGAATTTAAGCCATTGAATGGAATGCATATAAAGATAAAATTTAGCAGGTGGGTTAGTATTGTAAAGACATGAGCAGGTGGGTTAGTATTGTAAAGAATGACTAAGTATAGGCCAATTTAGCTGTGCTCCCAAGCAGAATCTGGGTATTCTTGGCAGAAGAATCATCTGGAAATAGAGACTCCAGTTAGAAATTTAGTCCTAGACCAGAGCCTTGTCTCAAAGATTCTGGGGGTCAAGAGCATCCGGGTACAGTTTAGATGTGTTCCCTACGTCAATGTTAGAACAGGCTACAATCAGAGTAGCAATTGGATTACATTTTCATCTTGAAGGCATGACTGTAGATGTGGCCACATTAAAATTCACTCAAGTTTCTCCATAATGAATTTTCTTTGTGATGTAGGACTGAGAATTTCAGCTTTTTGCTAATCATTGGTCTGATGCCACTTTAGCTCCTGAAGGGGACCTACAGTTCTTTACCTGTTCACCATCTTCATGGGAGTTTGCTATATGGCATCTTGCTTCTGGAAGGCCAGCAGGAGAGTAGGAGTGAGTCTGCCAGCAAGAGATCATAGATTATAGGTCCTATACATACCTGAGAGGGGAAGATTACAGTATTGAATGAAAAATGTGAATGCCAGGGCCAGAGATCATGGAAGCCTTATTAAAGTCTGTTTTCCCTGCATAGTGAAACATACTAATTTCCATCTGTTTAGTACTGTGTTAAGACAGATGCCTAATCAGGTTTGCAATACATTTGATGGTATGTTTGGAATGAAAAGTGATCCCTCTCCACTCCTTGATGCATTTTTTTAAAATGTGGCTTCAGAGACAGTATACTTTCCTTTCTTTCTATTATTTGTCACCGGCTACACTTTCACATGTTGGAGGTCTGGA
Source organism: Cacajao melanocephalus (assembly GCA_963573385.1). Lineage (NCBI taxonomy): Eukaryota > Metazoa > Chordata > Mammalia > Primates > Pitheciidae > Cacajao > Cacajao melanocephalus. Next base: position 36,278 of record CAUYLG010012636.1, on the reverse strand, counting down.
GGTTTACTTATGAGTTAATCCTCCTAGGCATTTCTCTGTTTCAATTCATTAGGGTTCACATTGCCTCATACCTCTCTGTCTCCTGGGCTCGTTTCTTTCAACTCATTTCTATGAATACTCATACCTCAAATTACTTCGTTTGGTTTCACAGCTTTGCATATCATCTATACATTGCCTACTACCAAATCAAGCTTCTCTGTTTGTGAATATCCAAAAGCCTACTTAACATCTCCATCCCAGTCTGTCAAATGCCTCTAAAACTTAAGTCCAAAACTGGGCTCTTGCTCTTCCCTCAAAATCTATTTATCCTTTCTTATTTCAGTAAATAAGGAATCAGTTATTCCAAATATTCAGACCAAACAAAACAAAACAACCTTTGTCTTATCCTTGAATTTTTTTCACATTCTGTCACAACTTACATCCAATTTGAAAGCAAATATTTTGCTAGTTCTACCTTTAAAATACATCTAAAATCTCACCACATCTTACTATTCCTACTGCAAGTCTCTGATGCAAGCCACAGTCATCTCCTATTTGGACTCTTTCAGTACCTCTTAGGGACTTTTCCTGGTTTTCCACTCTTAGCTTCCTATATGTTTTCTCAATGCAGCAAGGGAATGAGGACTGTGTAATATGCATCAGATTCCTCAAGGATCTAGAAATAGAAATACCATTTGACCCAGCAATCCCATTACTGAGTATATACCCAAAGGATTATAAATTGTTCTGTTATAAAGACACATGCACCCATATCTTCATTGTGGCACTGTTTACAATAGCAGACTTGGAATAAATCCAAATGTCCACCAGTGACAGACTGCATAAAGAAAATACGGCACATGTACACCATGGAATACTATATAGCCGTAAAAAGGATGAGTTAATGTCCTTTGTAGGGACATCATGAAGCTGGAAACCATCATTCTCAGCAAACTGACACAAGAACAGAAAACCAAACACTGCATGTTCTCACTTATAAGTGGTGTTGAACAATAATAACACATGGACACAGGGAGGGGAACATCACACACTGGGGTCTGTTGAGGGGTAGGGAGCTAGGGGAGGGATAGCATTAGGAAAAATACCTAATGTAGGTGATGGGGGGATGGATGCAGCAAGCCACTATGGCATTTGTATACCTATGTAACAGTCCTGCATGATATGCCCATGTACCCTAGAACTTAAAGTATAATAAAAAAAATATGCATCAGATTATATCAGTCTTCTGTTGAACATTCTCAAGGCTTGTAATTAAAGTGGCCTACATGGGTTTAAATGATTTCATGGTCTACCGTTTAATATTATCTCTCCCTCTTCTTCTTTCTCTGGCTCACTCCAGTAAAACTGGAGAGAAGCATACTTTGGCCTCAAAGATGTTGCATTTTCTGTCCCTTCTTCCTAAATTCACAGCAGGTCATGTGGATATCCAGAAAAAGTTCTGCTGCCATATATCTTTAAGGCCTGTACTCAAATATCACCTTATCTATGGAGACTTTCCTGTCTGCCCTATCAAAATAAGCAACCACTTCACCCATCTCCAGTCATTGTCATATTTATATCCATAGCTCTTAGGATTTGAAAATCCACTTCTCTTGTTAATGTATTTCTGGTTCCATTATATTTTGACCTCTGCAAAGGCATATGTTTTTGTAACTCATTTTGAAGTGCTGCATCTCCAGAGTCTACTCTAGTTTCAGGCATTTGGCGGGTGTTCAGTCAATATTTGTTGAATAAATGAATTGATAAGGTCAATTACATTGATCAATTTCAAATGTGAAACCAAACTTGCATTTCTGGAATGAATTCCATTTGGACATGATGCATTATCCTTTTTATATATTGTTGTATCTGATTTTCCAACATTTTATGTAGAATTTTTGCATCTAAGTTCATGAGGCATCGGAATTCTCGTATGCTGTTAGTGAGAATGTCAAATAGTAAAATAGTTTTGAAAAATTCTGTCTATGTCCCAGCCATTCTACTCCCATGTATTTACCAAGATAAATGAAAGCACAGTATGGTGCAAATAACTGTACATAAATGTATATAGCAGCTTTATATATAATTGTGCAAAATGAATACAACCCAAATGCCCATTAACAGGTGAATAGCTAAACAAATTGTAGTAGAGCCAAAGAATGGAATATTAACCAGAATATAAAGGAATGTATTATTGATATATGCTACAACAAGGAAGCATCTTAAATAATAATTCTAAACTAAAGAAGCCAGACAAAAAGAATATATACTAAATAATTCCATTTATATCAAATATTCAAAAATGTAAACTATAGTGAAAGAAAATCAATCTGGGTTACCTGGGGATATGGTGTAAAAGGGATGGGGAAGAGGGATTATGAAGGGGTGCAAAGTAACTTTTACATGCTATGGAAATGTTCATTATCTGGACTTATAGTTGTGTGTGAATGTCAAATGTATCAACAACTTTAAATACGTTCATCTTATAGTATGCCAGTTACCTAAAGTAAGCTGTTTTTTAAAAAAGGAAAATACAAGGTAATTGCTACAGTACAATTTTATGATGTCCCAAATGACAAACTATCAGTATTTACCCTAGAATTTGTCAGTTTAGAGATGTGTTCTAAATGGCACAATTTTATACTCCATATTAATTATACCCTGCTTTTTAGTTCAGTTCAACCAATAATGATTTTTGGTTAGCTAAGTAAAAAAACAGCCACCTATTTCTGGAGATGATCACTTTATAATGATCAAAGTGAGTTAGAAACTTACATGTTAACTCACTATTGAATTGTTTCTGGCTCACATTAATGCAATATCTGAGCAGGAGCAGATAGAATGATAAAAACTTATTTACTGCAGTTGGCTTTTCCTATTAGTTCTTTGTTAGCCCAGGGAAATTTATAAGTATAAATAATACTGAGCTTGAATTGTCACTGAAACCGCTATTAAAAATATTTTTTTCTCATGTTTATTGATGATGAAAAATGCACATTTTGCCAGGACGTGTACATATGTACATGGTATGTGGAAGAGTGTGCAATAAATTAGAAATAATCTGTGTTTTGTCACTCTGTTGTTATATGGTCAAAAAGCCCATCCAAAGGGATGCATTTTCTCCTTCAGAAGGGACATTGCATGACGATTTTCAATTTGTGTGATGTGACCCAACCTCCAATTCTCCCTTGTCTGTGACTTCTGACTTTATTATTTGAGCACAAAATATATTTAAGGGTCAAGTTAAAAATAGACATTGTAATAAGAAATGACACTTTCAGAAAAAAATCAATGAGTTAATAGATCTTTGGGCAAAATCCAATGACTATTTGTCTGCTTCAGATAATCTTGTCTCTAGCTCTCTTGAATCAAGACATCTGCATTCAATTGCATTGGACACTCCACCTATATATATGAACAGAAAAAACAGAGTTTTTAAAACAAGGGTATAGATTATTTTCTGACAGCTTTCCTTAGTATTCAAGCATTTTTCAATTGTAATTTATGTTCTTTCTTTTCAGTGAGAAACTGTATAGACACTTCCAAATGATGCAGAAACTACCAAAACAATTTTTTAAACAAATAACAGTATTATAAAATAGAACACAAGTACCAACAGTTACAGAGTTCTAGTTCATGTAACTATGGAGTGTGTGTGTTTGCTGTGCTTTAGAAAAATAAGTGAGTGAAAGTCAAAGGAATCTAAAGAGGTGTATGTTGTCTTTTACTTAAAGTCTCTGTTGAATATCATTCATTTTTCTTTTCCACATTTACCTTTAGTCCTGTTTTGTCCTTAAAAGGAAAGGCATTTGGTTACATAAAAGTCTTTCTTGGACTTGGCTTGCAGGACAATGGAGTAAACATATGTTTTCCGATTCCTCTTGCTAAGCTAAAAGCCCCAAACAGCAAGGATGAAACTAGCCTAAGAATAAACTTAAAGGCGGAGAGAAGGGATATTAAAGTGTTTGGGCTGGTGGTGCAGGAAGATGAACAACAAGGTTGCTCCAGGGTAAATTCCCTGGGTTTTGCTTTTGCCTCATTTGTCCCAGACTTAGAGCCAAAGAACCTGACGACACAGAAATGTCAATGGGCACACACACAGAGTCCCAAAGTCTGCTTTCTCTGAGCTAACACCAGGATGCAGGCAGCCTAGAAAGACACAAAACCATTACACAATAATCCTTCTTTTGCAGCCAAAAACCACAGAGGATTCTACGGCCCCTCCTTGTGCACAGAAGCAAAGGCTGTGCACGGAGCCTAGATTTCCACCATGATATGGTTTGGCTGTGCGTGTTTTCCAAAGCCCATGTTGAGATGCCATCTCCAATGCTGGAAGTGGGCCTGATGGGAGGTATTGGATCATGGACATGGGTCATGAATGGCTAAGTGCCACTCCCTTGGTGATAAGTTCTCAATCCTAGTTCATGCAAGAGCAGTTGTTAAAAGTGTGCCACCTTCCTCTTCCTCATCTCTTTTGCTTCCTCTCTCTCCATGTGACACACTGGCTCCCCTTTGCCTTCCGCCACAATAGGAATGCTCCTGAGGCCTCACCTGAAGCTGATGCCATGCCGGTACCATGCTTCATGTACACCCTACAGAACTGTGAGCTGTAAAGAACTCTTTACCATATAATTTATCCAGCCTCAGAAATTCTTTGATAGCAATGCAAATGGACTAACCCACAACATTCCCAGGCTTTAACAAGGTCCTTCAATCCCACACCTGGATGGTGTTAGAGAAGGCTAACTAGAGACTGAGGACTCCCATCCTCACCTGGTGATAAAGAGCCCCTCCAAACTCAAAGTGTCATTGGAAGCCACCTGGGGTCTTGCCTCTTGGTGCTATTGAAGGTGGTTCTTTTTGCTACTGGGAAGACATCAGCGGAAACCCAATGGAGAGTTCAGGACTTTTGCTACAGTCAAGGAGTAAGAAGGCCACTCCTGTCTTCACCCAGTAGTGTTAAAGGAGTCCACATGGGAAGAATAATGAGGCACTCAGACTGCTCCCAGCTATGGAGATAAGTGTGGGAGCCTAGTGAGGAGCTGGAACTCCTGCCTCCCACCGGTGGGACACAGAAACTACCCCTCTCGGGGGTCAGTGGAGGTTGAAAGGGGATCCAGAACAGCTACCTGAATCTGACAATAATGAGGTGGCATTTTCCGTGGCCAGGACAGTGTCAAAGCAAGCCAGGTAAAGTAGAGGTTTAAATGTTCCTAATATACAGACCTTCATAAAACAACACCTAGTATTTCCAGGTTTCAGCTGAAAATAATTTGTCATTTAAAGAGCCAGGAACCTTGTAGGGAGAATGTAAAAAATAAAATCAATCACTGTCAATACTGACTGACAGAGACTTTAGTATTACTTGATGAATATTTTAAAGCATCCACCATGAAAAACATGTTCACAACCAATTGTAAATAAATAAAACTTAGAAAATCTGAGCAAATAAATGGAAGCTGTACAAAACGAACCAAGTAACAATTTTAGGACTAAAAGATATAGTAATACTTTTCAATTGATTGAATGAAGCTATGATTACCCCTATACCAAAATTGCACAAAAACAGTACAAGGAAAACTACAGACCAATATTCCTCATGTGTATAGATGTAAAAACACTTAACAAAATAATAGCAAATCACAGCAATATATAAGATTTAGGCAGGGTTTTTTATTTTATATTTTGCATCAGATTTTCTCAAATTTTGTTACATCAGAATCTTCTCAGGATTTTGAATTAAAAAAAATCTGAACAATTTTTTTAGCACTATCTTTGTAGATTCTTATTCCATTGTCTTTTGTATGTGTATTATTGGGTATGGTATCAGAAATTCAGCTTTTAAAAAGTTCCTCAGATTCCAAAGTGTTTTGGCCTGGAAAACACTGTTGTAATAAAATGGCAAGCAGTGATTTAAAAATGGCAATTAACACTTCCAGTATTTGAGATCATCATATCTTCTTTAAGTTTATCCCAGACTTTCTATGTGCTGGTCTCAGTCTGGAATGTAATTTATCTTCACAGGGCCAGAGCTTTACAGAACTCAGGAAGTACCATTCACATGGAGAATAATGTTGGGTACAGGAGGCACCCTTCCCATAGCACCCTGGAGTCCTGGGAGCCTATCACCCTGAACCCCTACCTATACTCTTTCCTTTGCATCTCTAAGTGTTAGCTTAAATATGAATTCTTCAAGGAAACCTACCCAGAGTGTACCCCCAACCCCTGAAGAGATGAAATATTCCTAACACGTTCCTAACAATCTGTACTTTGCTGTAACATATGCTAATGTCAAAATGAAATAATAATGATTATTTTTAAAAATTTATATTCTAATAATTATTCCTTCTGGAAATAAAAGAAGGATATTTATTCAGAGTTTCATAATCTATGTGTGGGAATCTGGACTTTTTGTATGGACAAAAGAAAGTTAATAAAAGAAAATTACATGAGAAAGAAATAATCAGATTCATATTCACAACATATAACTTATCCTGAGTGTAGGAAATGGGAAGGCGAAGGAAGCAGGAAGGACCTACCAGTCAGGGAGACCAGTTAGGAAGTCTGTGCAGATGAGCCCCTGGTGGAGTCCCAGCATAGCATTGGTGAAGATGGAAAGATGTAGACGGAAAGCTGATAAAATCGATAGACTTGGGGAGGGAGAAGAAAGGATCAGGAATTTTGGATTGGAGGCTGTATGTTCATAAGTGGAAGGCAGAGCCAGGCACGGTGGCTCATGCCTGTAATCCCAGCACTTTGGGAGGCTGAGACGGGCTGATAACTTGAGGTCAGGAGTTCAAGACCAGCCTGGCCGACATGGTGAGACCTCATGGCTACCAAAAATACAAAAATTAACCAGGTGTGGTGGCAGGTGCCTGTAATCCCAGCTACCCCGGAGACTGAGACAGGAGAATTGCTTGAACCCGGGAGGCAGAGGTTGCAGTGAGCTGAGATTGTGCCACTGTACTCCAGCCAGGGTGACAGAGTGAGGAGAAAAAAAAAAAAGGAAAAGAAATGGAAGGCAGGAAAAGCTGATTTCTGAGAAGTCGTTGGCAGTCAGCAGTGCACCATCATATGCTTAATTAAAATGTCTAATATGGTTTGATTAAGGATACGATGGTGCATTTCTTCTGAACATGTGGAATCTCGATCAGCCACATCAGCATCCCCTGGGAACTTGATAGAAATGCAAAGTCACAGGTCCCTACTCCAGACTCGCTGACTCAGAAACAGAGAGGAGAGGAGAGAGTCCTAATCATCTGAATTTTGACAAGCCTTCCATGTGATTCCGAAACATGCTGCAGTTTAAAAACAACTGCAATAGTGCTTCAGTGTTTGAGTATCAGTATCAGCTCTTCCACTTAACAGCCTATGAGATCTTGGCCAGGTTATTTAATCTTTCTAAATATCCCTTAACCTCCCATGTAAAATAAAGATGGCAAGGCTTATATTAAATAAGATAAAGCAGATAGCGTTATAATCAGCAATTAATAGTTATAATGCTTGATGTTTTTTGTCACACACACACACACACACACACACAAACATGTATCTATGCCACAGCCTTTGGTAGGAAATAAAACTGACTTCCTTGCTGTCTGTTGGGAGGAGAAATGCCTGTAGAGGATCCTTAATTTATCCAGCAGGAAAAGAGCTACACAGTTATTCTCCTCTGTTCTAATCATAGCACTAGAGACCAAAGAAATTTTTGGTAAGGTAAAGGATTAGAAGCATGTGTAATTATTTTTCATGAAAGCACAGGAAAGTTGATATTAAAGGCCTTTAAAGGGACAAATCTCAGCACGTTGTACTTTTATGTTTGAAAGGGAGAGAGAGACAGGTTCGGGGCTAGAAAGAGCAATGATCCATAAGGCTGGTACTTTGATTAGAGGAAAGGCTACTGGAATCTAGTTAGGCAACCAGCCTTTTTACTTTCAATTGCATCCTTAAAAGTTGTCTGGATCGGGCCAGCTCTGTCCGCCAGTTCTCAACTACAAAGAGTTGGGAGATGGTATCTCAAGACAGCCCATCTTCTTCAATCATTTTGAAGGAAAATTCAGTGATAAAAGCAGAACTGTGAGCAGGTACATTTTAATTCATAGTTAACAAAAGAAACCTTCACTCTGCATGGCCAAATACCAGGCTATTTAAAAAAATGGATCAGTGGGATAGGGGATGGTTAGCATGGCTGCATGTGTGAGTATAACTGACTGGCGAAAAATAAATTGAACACGAAAAGATGAATGCTTTGTCAAAGTGGAACAAAAATGAGCAAAGAATACAAATGGCTGGAGATAATGGTTGCCATGGCAATTGTTTGTCCAGATCCAAACTGTGGTAACTTAGGTAAGAGAGAAAATGAAAGCTTTTAGTAGCCCTTCCCTACTATGATTTTGTTGCTGCTGCAGGCTTGGATAGTATGACTCAACATCCCTTCCTGGTCCTCTGGAAGCCCCAACACAATTATAATTTGCTAAATAAGAGAGAGGGAGATTTGCTCAAATCCCACTCGGAGCATCAGGTAGTTTTGGAAATCATCGTTTACTGAACACACCAGACGTTTCCATGTGGGGATGATGTGGGTTGGCATAATCGTTCTGATGCCCCACTCTCCCAAAAAACAAGTACTTCCTTCTACTAAACGTGTATTGTGGTGGGACTTTAAAACACAAAAAATCAGGGTTGCAAAATGCTGGATCTGAAGAGGTACCACAACACTAGCAGCTCCACTTTCTTTCCTATGTGTGGCTATCGACAGCCATTTCTCCCACACAATTACCTATCTTTAAATGAAATGCACCTGTTTGTAGAAAAACACGAATAAGTCACGTTTCCAAGTATACTTGGCTCTCCAACTTGCCTTTACTGACTTGGTGTGTTGTGTGTTTTCCTTTCATAATCGCATTATTCCGACTCTAGATTTTCCAAAATCATCTTTTCACCTTTCATATAAAAGGTATTTGGGAGAGAAAAACTAAAAAAAAATTAATGAATCATATGAGTAGAGAAGGAGCTTTTGGAGGAGAGGAATGGTGTAGGATATCAGTTGCCCCTTCTCCTGTGTTATGTAACCATATTTTAGAATATTATCTTGCATGGTTGGTTGGTGAGAAATGTTAACATTTGCATTTCAAGGTAAAGAAAGACTTTTACTGATGGCCCGTCACCAGGGAAACTTAATGAGAAGTTACAGTGGTTGGATGTGGAACAACTTGTTTTCTGTAGGATCCAGGCAGCAGACGGCTTTGTGCACACAAATACAGAAAGTGGACTGCTTGTTAGGTATCATATCTAATTAGCTGGAACCCAAAAAACTTCTGCTAATGATATTTTTATGCCAGGAGAGTTTGAGACGTTGCACTCTAGTTTGGATGTTTTTAAACAGTAAATCTGTAGGAATTGCACGCACAAATAAAACAGTTAACAGATACTTACAGCTGTACACCTGTTACATCACTGGATTCTCACCACAATAGCATGAGGTTGAGTATCAGTTTTCAATTGCTGCTGCAACAAATTACCACAAACTCTGGCCTGAAATAACACCAGTGTATTATTTCACAGTTCTGTAGGTCTGAAGTCCAACACACATTTTGCTGGACTAAAAAGGTGTTCCTAACTGGAGGCCCTGGAGAAGGAACCTGATGCCATGCTCATTCAGGGTGTTGACTGAATCTAGCTCTTTGTGGTTACAGGACTGAAGCCCCCACTTTCTTCCTGTCTGTCATCTGTCTCCATTTTTAATGAATGGAAGCCTCTCTCCAGCTCCTGCAAGTAGCCCCTCTGCATCTCTGAGCTAGCTAGAGTACCAGAGCCCTCTGCTTGGAATCTCTCTGACTTCTGCCACATCGCCCTACCTATAGGTGCAGAAAGTTCTCTGCCTTTAAGGACTCACGATTGGGCCAATCCACATAATCCAGTGTAGTCTCTCTTATTTTAAGGTCATTGATTAATAAATTCAATTATATCTGCAAAGCTCATTTTGCCATGTGGCACCACATATTCACAGGACCCAGAGATTAGGAGATGGATGTTCTTTTGGGGGATATAATTCTGTGCATAAAAGGTGGATAGCATTATCTCCATTTTGCAAAAATAAGTCACTAGTTAAGGGTGGTTAAGTACTGACAGAAGTAACACAACTAGTTAATGGCAGAGTCTGAATTCCAATGCTGTTTTGACTCAAGAAGTCAATCTTTCAAATACTATACCATATTGTTTCCAAATGACTAATTGGTAATGTAGGTAGAAGTTATTATAAGCACCTTGTCCCTCCTGCTTCCAAATGCATTCCTTAATGTGCAAGTTATTTCACAGTGAGCTGGAGATTATTTGTCAGAAAGTAGGTATGGAAGAAGTAATACTGTGGACATACTCAGGAGAAATATCAAATAGCACTTTAATAGATCTTCATCGAGTTAAATTGATCAAATTGTACTGGAGATGAATGGAAATTCTCAAAAATTCTTCCTAGGCCTCCTGTAGTAGATTTCATTATGGTTTCCAATTGGTTACTCTTTCCTGTTACGGAATTATATTTCCCAACCTTTACTATGACTTAATGATAGAGGATGTATCTTTCCCTGCTTTTTAACACTGGGCTTGCCTGAATAACTTGCTTTGATTATGGGGATATTAAGGTTAATAGTCCTAACCAAGCCTTAAATGTATTTGTACAGTTTGTTTTTTTCTCTTGTGTTCCCATGATCTACCATGAAAAGGACATTCAGTGGGCAACTGCTAGACTCTGAAAATTGAAGACATACAGAGTAGAACTAAACCCAACCCACAGCCTAGAGCCCAGCCCAACCTCGCCCAAGCAGGTGAGCCAACTCCCAGAGACCTGAAATCTATGAGAAAAGTAAACCCTTGTTTTTGTCAGCGACTGAAAATTTCAGGTTTGTTTTGTTTTGTTTTGTTTTGTTTTGTTTTAAACTAGTGTAGCAATATTGTAGAAGAAACAAATTCACCCTCCCTGAAGGATCTGCTTTCATTAATAATTTCAATGGTTTAAAAAGCCATGTGCTTTGAAGGAAGCCAACCCTGTTACCCTATTCATATCTCAAAGTTGCTCAGGGCTCTTTCCCTAATAGAGAATTATTTGTAGGGGTGATGTTTATCTCTTGGTGACTAAACAACATAATCAAATTCTGGAGGAGTCAATGAAGGAAGACATAAAGAGAAGCAGTAATATTGGACCCAAGTCAGAGAGAAACCTTCTAAAAATATTTTCTAAGACATAAATTTGAATCACAATCTGCCATTTACATTGTAATCTTGGCTATAGGAGTTAAATTGTCTAGCGTGGAAAATATGGATACTTGCCTCATTTGATTATTATAAAGAGGAATTGATAAAATGCATCAAAGACCTGTAACACAACGTCTAGTACATAGTAAGAGCTCAGTAAATGCTAGCTACTAAACACTGACACTTAGTAAGGAAAAAATGTTTGCATTTGTTCTTTCATTCATTAATTTATCAACCTCTACAAAGGCATCACAGATGTTTTTCTTCCCTCCCTCCCTCCCCTGCTTCCCTCCCTCCCAGCTTGACCAACATGACAAAACCCCATCTCTAATAAAAATACAAAATTAGCCGGGCATGGTGGTGCATGCCTGTAATCCCAGCTACTCAGGAGGCTGAGGCAGGAGAATCTCTTGCACCTGAGAGATGGAGGTTGTAGTGAGCCGAGATTGCCCCATTGTACTCCAGCCTGGGCAACAAGAACAAAACTCGGTCTCAATAAAAATAAAAAATAAAAGGAAGAATAATGGGACATGACTTGCACTTTTTTTTTTTTACCGATGAGAATAAACTTTGTATTTAGTTAAATTTTAATGTACAGTTTTCATCTCAATGAGAACATGTCTTCAGGTTATTAAACAATGGCCATATGGTAGACTTCTAGAAGGAAAGCCAATAGTTAGTGATTTTTTTTAATGGCCAACAGTTCTTACAATCTAGGGACTCCAGCAGTTAATAAGTGGGCTTTAGGGATCCATTACTTCTGACTTTGTATCAAATTTTACATATGTGTACAAATGTCTGAGAAGAATATTCATAGGTTTTATCAAGCTTTTCATAATCTTAATCTAACTTTTCAACTTTAGATGATATTCCTAATATTTAACAAGGTATTAAGAACTACCACTCTTCTACAAGCCACTTAACCTTATATGTGTCAGTTTGCCTATCTGTATAATGGGATTATTATTCTTTAACTCAGAAAATTGTGAGAAAATTCTGGAATGGAAAAAAATGTGTAAAATATAAACTATACAAAGAAAGGTCTCATGAGATCCCTGCTTTTCCATATCATGACCAGGAAGTTTAAATTTAATTGTATGCCAGTCTCTACTTCTACTAGTTAAGTGTTGATAAGTTTTCAATGCAGAAAATTCAGAGCTCGGCAAGCCTGTGGTTTCCAGTACCTGAAATGTTCAATAAACACAGTACGATTTGATTTCTCTCTGCTGAGTCTCTTTAAAGTTAGAAAGGTAAACATCCTGGGCTACTTTTTATCTCAGCTTAAATCTAATGGAGCTAAAGCCATCTCATTTTCATTGAGAGATTGGTGGCACAGTGATAATAAGATTTTTCCTAGCAATTCAATTATTTCTAATGATTTATACAAGATAATTACTGTTGATAAATATCCAAGTTCTTAAAATGAGGAAACATCTGTTTCCATGTCCGGTTTAATATCTTCCATTGATTGAAGCTTTTACAAATGATCAGATGTCAGAGACATGGAATTGTCAAGGAGAATGGGAGGAGAATAGACAAACAGTGAGTGAAGATTTAAACATCAAGCATCCTTGAATGCATAGAAGTAGAAATAATATGATATTGTCCAAGATTCCTTGTTTAAAGTAGAAGAAACTGAAATCATCATGACTCAATCAAAGGCCTAACAGTCTGTACGTCTTAACAGCCCAGTGTGTTTTATGCTTCAGGAATGGCTGGTTCCGGGGGATTTTAGGATTTTTAGATAACATATCTCCCTTGCTGTCTCTTGACTTAGCCACTCTTTTTTTTTTTTTTTTTTTTTTTTTCTTGGCCTCCTCCAAGGGCCAGCTCTCTCCACATGGCATCTTCCTGTAACAACAGATTTATATTCCCTTGTAGCTCATAATACAAGCAGAAAGTGAGTTCTCTTTTTGATAATTTTATCTGAAGCACTAGAATTAAGTCTCATTGGCTTATCTTGAGTATTAAACACATAAAATACTCAATTAATAAGCTCAAGTCATGGAACCCTTTGATGAATCAAATGTATTTCATGTAGCCACAATCAGAGCTAGAGCATAAGGTGAACTCACAGGACTTACATGATACCCTACAGGAAAATCAAGGTTCCATTCTCAGACAAATAGGACAGCCAAGAATAAGAACTGTCTACTGCATTGTGATAAAAATAATTACCCCATAAAATCATGTTGAGCTTTTATTGAATCATCAGATGTCAAAAATCATGAAGACTTTGAATCTTCTATTTCAAACTTCTCTTTTCACAGGTGTAAATTCTGAAGCAGAAAAGCCTTCAGAGGCCAGCCTAGAGTTAGCACGTGATAGTGCTAGAAAAGGAAGCTGGGACTCCAGACTCTTTTGCTCTATTGTCTGGAGATAATGTTTACATTCATAGATAAAGACACAGGTATTATATTTTATCATGGAGCAGATTTTCCTCGTTATTGTTTTTTCTGTCTTCCCTTCATTCGATACATATTTATTGGAAAGCTACTGTATAATCCAAGCCTTTGACTCCTAACTCTTTATTAAGTCCTTAGACTGTACTTAGCCTTGATTCAATACATATTGATAAGCAGCCCACATGCTAAACATGTGGCTGGGATTGGAAATAAAATTAAGATGAAGGGCAAAAATTCAATGAAAAATATAAATTATGACCAGGGCTTTGAGGCAAATGACACATAAGATATACTTTAGAAAAATAGGGATATTAAAAAACTAACCTGAGATAGGAAGAAATTAGTCATACAGAAAGCTAGGAGGAAGTGTATTTTAGGGAAAAGGATTCTCAGAAGGGCTGTGGGTAGACATTCAAAAAACACATTTGGTAAGTGCTCAGACAAGGAGTTAGGAAAGTTTGTAAATATTCCTGGCCTTGTAAGCCAGGTGGTCTCTGCTATTCAACCCTGCTGTTGAAGCATAAAAATAGAAATATGTAATGTGTAAACAAATAAGTATAACCATGTTACAATAAAACTTTATTTATAAAACCAGTTGGCAGACAGAATTTACTGACTCCTGGCATGGAGATTGAGAGGCAAAGGCAGGAGATGACATTGGAAGATAAGCAAGAATTTTGAAGGCCAGAGGACCATTGTGTCAATAAAGAATTGGCTTTAGGTCTTAAAGGATCCAGGTTTTTGCTTAAGAATATTATGATTTTAAGAGCGGTTCTTTCATCTTGTTATTCTTCTTTAAAAATTTATCATAGACATTTGAATAGCAGGTCACATTAGAGGCTGTCTCCATGGTATGGTTTGGGGATGACAAAAGATGCCCCCTCTTTGGCTCCAGTCATATTTTCTATACATCTTCTCTGTGGGAGGTTCTCTTATTTGGCTTTACATTCCATTATTCCTTTAGGCTGTATAATACAAATGGAACATTATGGACAAATAAGATGACAACAATAACAAAAATTAATACTGAAAATATATGACTACTCTCAGGATATCAGATTGGTGCCTAGGGAACAGCTCCAAGCATGTCCCTTCTTTAGGATTTCCCTGAAGTGAAATGTTAAATAAAGTTGAGACAACCTTCTATTTTTCCATAAGGAAGATTTCATTTAATTTTCATTTCAGTTATATGGTAGTATTTTTCTGACTATGATGGTAGCACATTGGAGAGAGAAGTCAAATACATCTCTATTTTTTGAAATTCAGATTGTGAAACAGAACAATATTCATGTTTACTAGTGGAATACAAGAAGGATAAAAATCAAAGGATCAGAAAAAATTTTGATGCACTGTAATCAAAAAAGAAAGTGGATCTTAAACAATTAGGGACATGTAGTTCATTCAGGAGACTTCCCACAGGAAACAAATTGCTGGCCCACAGTGCGGAGATTCTTCAGTCATGTCAAAATACATCTTGATTATCAGTCGCTGAGGCTGATTGGCACACTTGGCTACTCTCCTGTTTAGTAATTTTAGGAGAAAATGAAAGCAATCGAGGTAAAAACCTAGAGCATTCATCAGTTTAAATTTGCTCATCAAAAACATTGTTGTTCTAATGATAATGTTGAAACAGATTTGCTTGTCAAAAAGGAGTATCCTCCTCTGATGCAGGGAAGTTGAGGGCCTTGTTGAGAAAGTTTAAGCAGGGAGACGTGGTGAAGCCCCAACTGTTTGGTCCATCCTGATCTCTGTCATTTTAAAGGCCTTTCAGTTCTGTCTGTTTAACCATGTTCTATAAATTCAAGAGGAATTTAATTTCAAATTTTTCTCAAGCCTAAAATGTATGATTATAATTCATCATGAAATATCAATGGATATTTGAGTAATAGAAAATTGAACTCATATTGGTTTTGGTTGTATGGGTCTTCAAGTATTCTGCATCTTCATAATATATTTTATTTAATAATATTTTTATATAACATCCCCCCTCCCCATATAACAGTAATACATGTTTATTGATTTGGAGAAAAAAAAGGAATGATTAAATAAGTATAAAGCAGCACATAGTCTTTTCCTTAGTCAAATATTATATCATTTGATGTAGATTCTTCTAGCTTTTCTTTCTTTTCATGTGTATGTGCTTTTATAAATATGTATGCCTACAATTTTTTCTCATTTGCATAATACAGACTATGTTACACACCCTTTTTAAAACTATATTAGAAACTATCTTTCATTAACATTTCACAAAATTTTTCTTTCTCAATAGTGGTAGTATCTGGTTGAGAGAGAAAATAATATTTCTTTCATTAGAATTGGGTTTTTAAAATTTAATTTCTGGGGTACATGGGCAGGATGTGCAGGTTTGTCACATGGAAAAACATGTGATGGGTAGCCCAGCACGCATTTGCTATTTTTCTTGATGCTCTCCCTCCCCTGGTTCCCTTCCACTGGCAGGCCCCAGTGTGTGTTGTTCCCCTATCTGTTGTCCATGGTTCTCATTGTTCAGCTCCTACTTCTAAGTGAGAACATGCAGCGTTTGGTTTTCTGTTCCTGTGTTAGTTTGCTGAGGATATGGCTTCAAGCTCCATCCATGTCCCTGCAAAGGCCATAATTTCATTTCTTTTTATGGCTGTGCAGTATTCTATGGTGTATATGTACCACATTTTTTAAATCCAGTCTACCATTGATGGGCATTTGGGTTGATTCCACATCTTTGCTATTGTGAATAATGCTACAGTGAACATATGCATGTATGTATCTTTACAATAGAATGATTTATATTCCTTTGGGGATATATCCAGTAATGGGATTGATGGGTCAAATGGTATTTCTGGTTCTAGGTTTTTGAGGAGTTGATGGCCGCACTGTCTTCCACAAAGGTTAAACTAATTTATACTCCTACCAACAGAGTAAAAGCATTCCTATCTCTCTACAGCCTCACCTGCACCTTTTTTTCTTCTTGACACATAGCTCTGATGTTTCTTGACTTTTTAATAACTGCCACTCTGACTGGCATGAAGTGGTATTTCATTGCGATTTTGATTTGCATTTCTCTGATGAACAGTGATTTGAGCTTTTTTTCATATTTGTAGCCACATAAATGTCTTCTTTTGAGAAGTGTCTGTTCATGTCCTTTGCCCATTTTTTAATGGAGTTGTTTGTTTTTTCTTGTAAATTTGTTTAAGTTCCTTGTAGGCTCTGGATATTTGACCTTTGTCAGATGGATAGATTGCAAAATTTGTCTCCCATTCTGTAGGTTGCTTGCTCTCTCTGATCATAGTTTTCTGTGCAGAAGCACTTTAGTTTAATTAGATATCATTTGTCAGTTTTTCCTTTTGTTGCATTTACTTTTGTCATGACAGTTTGACTTCCTCTCTTCCTATTTGAATATTCTTTGTTTTTTTCTCTTGCCTGATTTCACTGGCCAGAATATCCCAACACTATGTTGAATAGGAGTGCTGAGAGAGGGCATCCTTACCTTGTGCCACTTTCCAAGGGGAATGCTTCCAGCTTTTGCCCATTCAGTAGTATATTGGCTATGAGTTTGTCATAAATGGTTCTTATTATTTTGAGATATGTTCTTTCAATACCTAATTTATTAAGAGTTTTTAACATGAAGGGATGTTGAATTTTATCAAAGGCCCTTTCTGCATCTACTGAGATAATCAGGTGGTTTTTGTCTTTAGTTCCTCTTCTATATACTGAATCAGGCTTGCATCCTGAGGGTGAAACCAACTTGATCATGTGGATAGACTTTTTGATGTGCTGCTGGATTCGTTTTGTCAGTATTTTATCAAGGATTTTGCATTGATGTTCATCGGCAATATTGGCCTGAAGTTTTCTTTTTTGTTAGATCTCTGCCAGCTTTTGGTTTTAGGATGATACTAGCCTCATAAAATGAGTTAGGGAGGAGTCTCTCCTTTTCAGTTGTTCAGAATAGTTTCAGAAGAAATGGTACCAAATCCTCTTTGTACCTTTGTTAGAATTTAGCTGTAAATCTGTCTGGTCCTGGGCTTTTTTTTGGTTGGTAGGGAGTCCCCATCCAGTGAGGAGGGATGGATTCCGTCCAACTTAAGCAGTCTGTCCATAATCTGCCACAGCCTCTGTACTGCACTGTGGAGAATTCCTCTTGGTCCAACCCACCCAGTCTCCCTGGGGAAAACTACCTACTGACTAAAGCCACAGTGATGGTGGCCACCCCTCCCCTCAGGAACTTCGTCATCTTAGGCAGTGTCCAGCCTACTGCTGCTGCCAGCAACCCAAATGGGTTGCACAGCTCTGTGCTTAGGATCCAAGGTCTTCATGTGCTCACAAGGGGATCTCCTAGTCCATGGGATGCACAGATCTGTGGGAGAAGCATGGTTTCCAGGGCAGGAAAGCACACTCACTCACTGCCTCCCTTGGCTGGAAGTGGGAGCTCTCCTGGCTTCATGCCACTCCCCAGTGGGGCGTCCAGCAATCCCGCTTTTCCTCGTTCTGTGTGGACTGTGCCAACTGCCTAGTCAGTCCCAGTGAGAGGATCTGGATACCTCAGTTGACGCATCAGGATTCACTTGCTTTTTTTGTTTTTCTTGGTGGGAGCTGCAGACCAGAGATGCTTCTTCTTGGCCATCTTGGCTCCTCCTCATTATTAGAATTTTTGTTTTCAGTATTTTGATATTTTAAAGCACTTCAATAAATATAGTACATTATATTGTTTTATATTGATATTATGTTAATTAAACCCAAAATGTAATCTCTCCTTAAGTCTTAAAAAAATTAAATGTAAACTTAAGAATTTTTTCAAATTAAAATACCTATTTGATTTTAAAGGCTGTTTGTCAAAGAGAAAAAAGAGAACAACAAAAGAAAGTCCAGTAAATTAAAAACAAATTAAAAACAAAGTTATCATTTTTTTCTTGGTTATATTAATTCTCAATTTAGGTACAGTTCCTCTTATAAAATTTCGTTTAAATATTCCTGTTTATCTTCAACACTTGGGAAAACAGAGTTACTCATCACTAAAGCTAAGTTGTTGGCATATTTTGAAACCTGGTTAAGGGCTTCATTTGTGGAAGAAACTACATCTTGTTGGCATCTTTGGGGAAGGAAAATGGAAAGTGTATGCTGCAGAATGTTAGGAATCATGAGTTATCAGGTTAAGTTTCCATTTATTCTTATTTTTCTGAGAGCTTTTATCATAAAGAAGTATAAAATTTAGTCAAATTCTTTCTTGCATTGATTAGTTATATGATTTTTCTTCTTTAGCCTCTTAATGTGGAGAATTGCATTTATTGATTTTTGAATATTAGACTTGCGTCCTTGAAATAAACCCCACTTTGTCACAGTATGGTATATATTATAGATAGTGTATCTTACACATACGTGTGTGTGTGTTTATATGTATCCTTAAAAGGACATAGATACCTAACTGTTTTATTTACAAAATACAAAAATATAACTTGGACAGAGGGAATTAGAGGCAGGGGTTGAAGAACTTCAAAACTTTGCTTCCCTCCTGTTGCTAGGATTATCTTCTGGCCAGTGTAACTTTGAATAGTCCACCAATGTATAATCCTGTTGATGTATTCATCTACTATATATGTGTATGATTATGAATCCCAATATCTATCCATCATAACATTCTCTGTTGAGTAGCAGACCCTTGACATTCACCAGTAATAGTCCCCAAGGTCATCTCTCACCTTTCAAATCCATAAATACTACAATGATTGTCGAATTTCTTTTATTTGTTCCAAAATTTTCTGTGCACTAAATATCATTTTCATCCATAACTTGCCACCATTTCACAAATTAATCATTTAATCTTTTAGTACAATTTTATGTCTTACTTGATCATTTTTCACAGAAGTTTTTAAAAAATAATTATGAATATTAATCTAAAACACTTAACGTACATATAACCTAGAAAAAAAAATAATGACAAAACTCAAATGTGATATTGACCGGGGGTGGACGATGTCTTTATCTGGGAAGTAGGATCCTGTCTTCTGGGCTCATCTTTACCTAGACATGAATTTGTATTTGGGTAAAATTACAAAAAGAGCATGCATATACAGCTTATTTATGAATGATTGAAACAGAAAACTTGATAAACTCAGCTATCTAACATATACTAAATACAATTAGAAAAAACACTCAATTCCTTAATCACTCTAGAGCTTAGTGTTTTGTTTAAAGTCACTCCAGAAAAAAATCTGAAAGCAAAAGTGGACATTTGTATTTAAATTCTTTATTTCCCAGGGCTTTTGTATACCAAGAGATGCTCATGGTATTTTGCTGAATAGGAAGAGGGCAAACTACTACAATCTTAGAAATGACCAACTTCTTTTGGACAAAACTAGTACTGAATTTAAAAATATTTATGGTTTATAAAGCATTTTTATTGCAATTAATAACTACCTGTTAGGAGACTTGGAACTTAATTAAATGTCCTAAATTATAACTGTCTTCACTAGCCATAAAGAAATAGCCACCCTGAGATCGGGGGCTATTTCTCTGCCATATTTTATCTTGTAAATTTGAATGCACATTTTTGTAAATCAGAGTAACAGTATTTATATGGCATTTGCCACACTTCAATTGTTGGACATTGCCTATGCTGTGCCGTACAGATATATGTGAGACAGAGTGTTTTAAAGCAGTCTAAAAAAAATGCCAGATAATCTGTGCATTGTTAGATGTTACTGTCACCTACCATTTACTTGAGATTTGGAGGAAATCCTTTATGCAGTTTATCTCTTTCCTATACCATTGAGTCATTTCAGTTAACCCGCTGCCAACAGTTTTTTATTTGAGGACACACTGATTGTTCTGGGAAGTTCCCATTGATATTAATGTTGCTTTAAAAGCTGCCCCTTAGGTATAACTTGGAAAATTTAAGGACTCTGTTCTCTGCCAGAGCAATATTTCTTTAGGATAAAATCGAAATCTGGTTTGATACTGAGAAGGACATTTCAGTTTAATGCCTGTGGAAATTCAGTGGACACATCTCTAACAGAATCTGCAGTTTATTTCCAGATCAGATAGAGAAGTGGCGTGGTGTTACCACTCAAGGTTAGTTGAGACTGCATATTTGTGCGTGAGTCATGCCATATTTAAAATAAGTTGGAAATTGTAAATAAATGAACCATTAAGCTCTGATGTCTGGGCCAAATCCAGCTAACCACACGTGTTTGCTGGTGAGCTAAGAGTAGTTTTTTCTCATTTTTTAATAGCTGAAAAAAACTTTTAAATAATATTACTGGAGTAAAAATTATATTGAAAATGATGATATTCAAATTTCAGAGTCTACAAAGATTTAGTGTTGCACAGCAGTCTATTGGTGCTTTGTGTTATAAAAAGCATAGAGGCAGGAGAGACCACATGACCCAAAAATCACAAAACAGTTACTATCTGACCCTTTCGGGAAAATGTTTTAGAACCACTGATGTATACTACAAATATATATATTCATTCTTTTTCCATCATATGAACAATTTTACATCATACCTTGTAAAGTTTTTTGCAATTAGCTACAATTTTGTATGTGAATAGCTATACATTTTAAAACTAATTTTGATAATAGAGATAATTTTGTTTCTTTATAGTTTCAGCATGTTAGAACACTTTAATAAATATAAATTTTCTTTTTACGATGAGATAAAATGTTTACTTAAACATTTTCTATCAGAAAATTGATAAATTTTTAAACTATAGAAAACAGATGATCAAACAAGGAAAATGAAGTTATTCACAGTCTTACAACTTGGAAATAACAATTTCTACATGCACACAAATGTACACACCAAGTGCCTAGAAAGGAACAAAAAGACATATATAATTTCTTTAAAAACTAGAATAACCCTCATGCTATTTTGTAATCTCTTTCCTTTAAAAAGTTAGTTTTTAAAGGTTTGTTTGGAAAACTCAAAATATACAAATAAGAAGATGCATTTGTATGGCCAATAGTCAAAGATAAGTAACGTCACCATTTTAGTTTAATATTTTATGTTATTTATGCATTGTCTTTTCATTGTAAATGCACATTTTTACATATCTGTTTTCACAAGTATGCAGTCTGGTTGTACATGCTATTCGACAACTTTTTTTCATTTAACCCTTCATTATCAGCATCTTTCCATGAAAGAACATAAAATTTTCAATGCTATTTTAATGTTTGAAAGTGAACATAATTTTTAAAAAATCTTTTAAGGCATGATATTTTTATATGAACAAATGTAAATTTCAAAATGAAAACAACCTAAATGTTTCACAGTATCTACTGTGACATCCATATAATAAAACAGAATGTAGTTAATGATAAAGCCCTTCAGAGATGAATGTCGCTTTCCATGCTATTATTGAAAGGCTAATGCAATTCTGCTCCCATGCTTTCTGGTGTGCTTTTCCATTGACTCTTTCAAGGATTGGCTGCTTCTCATCATTCAGCTTTCAACTCATACTTTATCTCCTCTGAGAGACCATCCCTGACCACATAAGCCAGGACTTCCACCTCCAATAAACTCTTTATCTTATAGTCTTATTTAATTGCAAATTAATTGTAATTTAATTGCAAATCAATCTCAATTGCAAATTGATCTTCTTTATTTATTGATGTTATATGTTCTATCCTCTTTTATCAGGATATAATCATCTCCAGGGCAAGAAGCTGTCTTGTCTACCATTCTTCAGTATCTGGAATAATGCCTGACATATACTAGGTTCTCAAAAGCATTTTTTGAATAAATCAATAGAATAAATTCATGAATAAACATAGTCTTCAGTTTAATAAAAGAATAACATGGCTCAAAAAGTATGCTACCATTAATGCAATAAATACATATACTTGTATGACTGTGTGACTGCATGTCTGTTACGCAGAGAACATGGATGACTAGATAGATGGATACCTGCAGAGATGGAAAGACAAAAGAGAAGATAGAGTCATCTATCCATATTGCCACTTTGCCTGATAGCCTGGAATAAAATACACCTATGTTAATAGTGATTGCCCTTAGTTGGTAGGATTTTACAGGACATCTTTTTACATCTGATTTATAATATTTTTAAATTATTTGTCCACATATATGAAAAACACTGGGAAATAGTGATAAAAGTGAGCAATGTTAATTTTCTACTTATTTTTTAAAGAGAGAATTTGGGGTTTAGTTATCTATGTAGTCAGCACCAGACAATAATACATGCTTGATGAATTCAGCCTTCTTTAGGAAGTAATTTTTAAACTCTATTTGTTGAAGCATCACTGTGTTACAGAGGTTACCATCACAGGTTCAATCTCTCTGCGATCAGCTTTTTTTCTTTTGTTTTTAGTTGCCATGTAATAATTCTACATATATGCAGATACACAGTGATACTTTGTTATGTGATACAATGTGTAATGTTCCAATCAATGTTGTTAGCATATTCACCACCTCAAATGTTTATCATTTCTTTGTGTTGTAACTATTGAAAATCCTCTCCTCTAGCTTTTTGAAAATATATAATAAAGTATAGTTAACCATATTCACCCTGCAGTGCTACAGAATACAGGAACTCATTCTTGCATCAGGCTGTAATTTTGTATCCCTTTACCAACCTCTCTCCATCCTCTCTTCCCACTACCCCTCCCATCCTCTAATACCCAGGGTCCTACTCTCTACTTGCATGAGCTCAACTGTTTCTTAGCTCCCACATGTGAGAATATGAGATATTTATCTTTCTGTACCTGAGTTATTTTGTTTAACATCTTGTCCTTTAGGCTTATCCATGTTTCTGGGAATGGCAGTGTTCCATTCTTTTTTTGGCTGAATAGTATTCCATTTTGTATCCATTTGTCTGTAGATAGAAATTCAGGTTGATTCCATACTGTGGCTATTGTGAATAGTGCTGCAATAAACATGGGGGTGCAGGTATCTTTTAAACATATTATATATTTTTTCTTTTGGATACACATTCATTAGTGGGATTGCTGGACTATGGTAATTATATTTTTAACTTTTTGTGAAATATCCACACTGTTTTGCATAATGGCTATACTAATTTACATTTCACCAACAGTTGAGTTCCCTATTCCCTGCCTCCCTGCCAGCATTTGTTATTTTTTGTCTTTTTGATAACAGCTGTTTTAAATGATTAAGACAATATCTCATTGTGGTTTTTATTTATATCTCCCTGATGATTAGGGCTATTAAGCATTTTTTCATATATTGTGGCTACTTTTATGTCTTTAGAGACTTGTTTATTCAAATCATTTGCCCACTTTTTAATGGATTATTTGGGTATTTTTTGCTATTGAGTTGGGTTCCTTATGTATTCTGAATATTGGTCCCTTGTTTAATTGAATAGTTTGTAAATATTTTCTTCCATTTAACAGGTTCTCTTCACTCTGTTGATTACTTTCTTTGCGATGCAGAAGTTTTTCAGTTTAATATATTCCTATTTGTCTATTTTTGTTTTTGTGGCCTTTGCTTCTGAGGTTTTGCCATAAAATCTTTGTCTAAACCAATGTCCTGCAGCATTTCCTCTGTTGTAATAGGTATAGAGTTTTGGTTCTGACATTTAAGATTTAGTTCATTTTCAGTTTATTTCTGTACATGATGAGAGGGGTCTAGTTTTATTCTTCTGTGTATAGATACTCAGTTTTCCAAGCACCGTTTACTGAAGACAGTGTCCTTTTCTCAAGCATTTTCTTTTAGCGCCTTTGTCAAAAATCAATTGGCTGAAAATGTGTGAGTTAATTTCTGGGTTCTCTGTTCTGTTACATTGGTTTATGTGTCTGTTTTTATGCCAATATCATGCTGTTTTGTTTACCATAGTTTGGTAGTATATTTTCAAGGCAGGTAAGGTAATGCCTCCAGTTTTTTTCTTCCTGCTCTATATTGCTTTGGCTAGTTGGGGTCTTTTGTGTGTTCTCACAAATTTTAGGGTTATTTCTGTGAAGGGTCCTCTTTCTTTAAAAAGTCCTAACACTTTATTAGGTCTGACAATACCATAGTACAACAGAGACACGTGGACTCTACCTTTATTTGTGAAGTAATATAAAATGAGTATATGATAAAAAAAAATAACAGGGTGATGTACACAATTTATGGTGCTTAAAGAAAAAAATCTCTCAGAAAGTAGGATTTAAGTTGATAATTGAGAGAGGGAAAAAAAGTCAGCAAAGCTAAGAGAAGTTCAGGTAGAAAAAATCATTTTCTGAAAAAGGAAAGAATCAATGTGTTTGAAAACCAGAGAACAGAATGAAAATCAGGTGTGGCAGGACTTTGGCAAGTGATGGAAGAGTCATCAAGCATGAGGTAGGAGACTCCAGACACTCTAAAACCATGGTGAAGACTGAATCATTCAGTGCAGTGACACGCACATGCTTGTTGTAGAGAAACTGTGATGTGACACCAAGAAGCACGGATGGAGATAGTGAAGTTCCTTTACAAGCAACACATCTGCTTTCTGTGAAACAGGAGTTAACATTGGATATCTCTTATCAGGGAGGAATGGCTTCTTGGACCCCAATTTTCCATAGGCATAAGAGTTTACCAGCTGTTCTAAAAGTACAGGCTTTACCACCATACCTATCACTAGCATGGGTGGAGGCTGATTTTCTTTGTAAGCAATTACACCGCTTGAAATATGGAATTTATGTATTGGTGGGAGGCCTGGTGTGGAGGAGATATTCTAAGCTCAACTATTTCTCCTGGTACTTTCTGATTATAAATGTACTACATATTTGTTAGATCCAATTTGAAACAGTGAAAAGAAAAGTAAATATCACCCATAATTCCATCTCTGATAACATAGTCAGTTGTAAGATACATACATCCTTCTATTGACATTTTTCTATAATTATTACGATTATTAAATTAGGCTTATGATATAACTGCCATTTTAAAACCTGCTTAACTCAATTTATAATATAACCTGAATGTAGATGAGCCATCCTGCACTCATCTTTAAGCCTGATTTAGTATAGTATTGCATCTGCCACACAGTTATATACATGCTCAGACACAAACACACACAAACACGCTTCACTTCAAATATATGAACCGGTGATGTAAATCTACTGAACATTTTCTGAAATATAAAAGAACATGTTTTATTGCATTTATCACAAAACTTAATGGTAAGCATTTGAAAGCATTTTTGTTCCTCTAACAAAAAGCAGTCACTCCTGATAAAATTTTATCTTTGTTTTCTCCTTTGCAAAGAGAGCCTTTAGCTCGTCTTGTTCCCTTTCTTCTCTCCCTTTCCTCTAACTTCTTTCTACCTTATGAATATATCACAGAGGTTACAAACCTCCTTAGGTTTGCTAAATCCTCAGAATCATGGAAAAAAAACTGAAACGATATATAAAATATGAACTTTAAATTTATATAGCTTTCTTGTAAAACTTTAATTATTGCTTTTCTTCCTTTGTGCTCTACTCTCTCCTTCCTGAGTTCATATTATATATTTCTTGAAATTCTTGCTTCTCATCTTTAATATAATCAGTTTCCTCATTTCAATCTCTTGTTTGCATTATGGGATAGATTTTTGAGCTCACTTTTTTGGTATTTTTTTTTTTTTAGCATTTAATCTTATTTTCTTGACTCCTGTTGGCCTTTTAAAAATAAACTTTTAAATTTTCAAATAGATGCAGATTTGTGGAAAAATAGGAAGATAATACAGAATATTTCTATATATCCCATATCTAATTTAGGCTATTATTAAGATCTTAAATTAGTATCATACATTTGTCGAAATTCATGAATCAATATTGATACATTATTATTAACTAAAGACCACAGCCTCCTGAGATTCTTACTTTTTACCTAATGCCTTGTCCCAAGATCTCATCTAAACGACTACATGTAAACACTACATGTAGTTACTGTATCTCCTTAAGCTCCTCTCGATTGAGACAGTTTCTTCATCTTTCTTTGTTTTTAATGACCTTCACAGTTTTGAGGTATGCTGGTTTACTATTTGTTAGAATGTTACTCAATTATAATTTGATACAGTTCTCATGACTAGACTAGGGTTATTGGTTGCTGAGAGGAAGACCACGAAGGTAAAATATCATTCTCATCACATCATCTCATGGGTACATACTACCAACATGATTCATTACAGTTCAGATTAAGCTTGATCACCTTGCTGAGGTGGTGTTTGTCAGCTTTCCCCACTGCCAAGTCATTTTTTCTCTCCCCCTGTTTATACTTTACTCTTTGGGATTGCTATGAACAGACTATACTTATAGACTGGGGAATTATGCTTCACCACCTTGAAAGTGAAGAATTATAAATTATTTGCAATTCTTCTGCATGGGAGATTTTATCTATTCTCACTTGTTTTTATTTATTCTCTCCTCTATTTATATCAAATAATTTGTTTCTGTATTAATTCATGGATATTATTTTATACTTGGAGTTATAATTCAGTCCTACTTTATTTTGTTGCTCAATTTTTTCATCTTTGTCCATTGAGAGTTTTTTTTAGCTGAACTCTGTATCTTCTTGACAGACCCCCAAAAAATATGTTTTCTTTTTTCTTTCTTTTCATTGTTTAAGCATTTATTTATTTGTTGGGACTACAGAATGCTCCAGGCTCATCTTGTATATTTCCTGTCTGAGTTCTAGAATCATCCACTTCCCTATGGTACCCTGTTTTTTTTAAATTAAAGAATAGTATTAGAAACCAAAGAATGGATGCTAAAAGTCTGTTGTTACTGAGGGTCTAGACCCTCTCAGCTAACAGATCAAAACATATGTATACGTATGTGTGCTAACTTGTGTATATACACAGACCTATAAATAGTTCTATATGTAACCATCTATATCTATATTAAGCTAAACATAAGTTTATCCTGATTTCTCCAATTTGGATCCATTACTTCATGGACCATTCTAGGCTTCTTCTCTTATCTGAAATCTCTTTCTCCAACAGTGAGGAAACTGGTCCTTAATGTCTGCCATCTATTTGCATAATTGTTCATTGCCAAGATACCAATGTAGTGGTTTCAGAATTGTTCACCTTTAAAACAATATTATCAACTAGAGTACAGTTCTTATGTACAGGTTGTTTTACCATTAGTCTTACAGACTCTCATCTTAGTCACTCTAAAACTGACAGTGTCTATTTGCAGTTCACTTCCTGTATTATACTATATGCATATATATATATATATACACACACACACACATGTACATATTTATATACACATATATATGTATATACACAAACACACATATATGCTCAATTCAGGCATGGCTACAGATCTAGTAGATCAGGTCTTCTTATGTGTGAACTGATCTTTCAATGGTATCAACTGATGAAGTGTGTTTCCCCTATATTTAAATGCATTATTCTTCTAATGGATATTTGCAAGCATTAATGCATGTGTGCAAAAATGCATGTGTGCTCACATTTATGCTTGTAGATGTTAAAAAGTGTGGTAGGTAGATTTCTTCATGGTCCTATGTCCTTTGTTCTCTAGTATTACTCTGGTGATTCTTATATAATGAAAGAAATTTCAAAAGTGTGATCAACTAATCAGTTGAATTTAACATATGGACATTTTTGATGCACACTCAGTCTAATCACATAAATTCTGTATGTAGTTGGATTAGTGGACATCTCTCAAAAGCAGGTCAGTGTAGTGGCTAACAGCCATGGTCTTGAGACAGGCCGCCTGAGTCGAAGGCTCAG
Source organism: Cacajao melanocephalus (assembly GCA_963573385.1). Taxonomy (NCBI): domain Eukaryota; kingdom Metazoa; phylum Chordata; class Mammalia; order Primates; family Pitheciidae; genus Cacajao; species Cacajao melanocephalus. The sequence continues at coordinate 7,974 of CAUYLG010012636.1, read as the reverse complement.
CTCTGCCACTTACCAACTTTATGGCCTTTGTGGGCTTAATTTAACCTGTCTGTAAAATGGGATTGATAATAACACCTTTCTCATAGGACTGCTGTAAGGATTCAAGAGTTGGTATGTGGAAAGAGATGGTAACAGAGGCTTGGACACTTTAGCTGCTCACTAAGTATTAGATATTATTATTTTCTGTAGCTGAAAGCAAAAAAGAAATTCAAAGATATTAAAAACATTAGAAGAATTCAGTAGGAGAGGAATTTTCCAGGGCCAAGATAGAGAATGCCAGGGGACAAGCACTGGAGAGTGGCCACTAAGAACTGAGAATGGGCTGGGCACGGAGGCTCATGCCTGTAATCCCAGTACTTTGGGAGGCAAGGGTGGGTGGAATACAAGGTCAAGAGTTTGAGACCAGCCTGGCCAACATAACAAAAGCCCCTCTCTACTAAAAATACAAATATTAGCCAGGCATGGTGGTATGTACCTGTAATCACAGCTATTTGGGAGGCAGAGGCAGGAGAATTACATGAACCTGTGAGGAGGTGGAGGTTGCAGTGAGCCGAGATCGCACCACTGCACTTCAGCCTGGGCGACAGAGTGAGACTCTGTCTCAACAACAAAAAGAAAAAAGAAAAAAAGAAAAGAAGAAGAAAAAAGAACTGAGAATGGACTGTGTCTAAAAACCAGCAAAAAAATGGATACCTCAGTCCTGTGACCAAAGGGAACTTAATTCTGCAAACAACCCAAATGAACTTGGAAGCAGATTCTTCTCCAGAGCCTTCAGAAAATAACTCAACTCTGCTGATACCTTGATTTTGGCCTTGGGATACCCTTCACAGACAAACCTTCAAGGCTGGCTAGACTTCTGATCTGTAGAAATATGAGATAATAAGTGGGTATTGTTCCAAACCACTCAACTTACTGTGATTTTTACATAGCAATAGAAAACTAATTCAGATATGTTTTTCGAATCATTTTACCTAGATAAAATTATCTTTGCATATTTCAGTCATGTTTATTCTGTTTAGTAAACTGATGCTTTGTTTTTATAAGTGTTTTGAAAACGTGAGATCCCATTTCTCACACTAATTATTGGGTATAGCTGCCTAGCTTAACTTTCCCTCAACTTTCCACTTTTTGAAACTATTTTTGCAATAGTGTTAATTATTTGCAGGCCAAGGGCCACCATTAAATGTCATTGGAATGATTTCTAGTGATAAGAACTGACAGAAGTGTTGCTTGTTTGTAAAATTCTCGTGTCTTTGAAATTCAATCTCACATCCTGCTCATTCTGTAACCACAGCTTTGGGTTTTAGATTTTACTCTCAGTAATTACACTTTCATTGTTTGTTTGAGTCATGATTTGCTCATTTTTGAAAAGTACGTCTTTGGGTTCTGCTTCTGGTCTTGTCAGTTATTACATACAGGTGTCAAAATAAGGGGTCATGAAATGCTTGTCCTTCAATGTAACACTGTTTTGGTTTTATTGAACCGAAGTTTGCCTAAAAAGTTTTATAGAAGGAAGGTTTACCAGGAGATTGCTAGCACAAAGAGAGAATAAAATTGTGGTCTATAGTTTTGTTATTCAAAAACATCTCGTCTCTATTTTGTGTTCGGAGAATCTTAAAGTAAGGCAAGATGCAAAGGATCAAAATAATAACTTTCAGTTATTGACTAGTTGCATATCATAAGTAAATTATTTATCCTCTCTATGATTTAGTTGTTAGATCTATAAAATGACATATCCATGCATTAACTTCCTAGAAATCTAGTGCTGCTTAATTTTTTCCTTAAAGGAGTAGTTCTTAAAATGTGATCTCTGGACCTGCAGCAGCCTTACCTGGGAACTTAGAAATGCAAGTTCTCAGGCCCCACCACAGACTTCATAAATCAGAAACTCAGGAGGTAGAGCCATCAATCTATGCTTAACAAGACCTTCTGGATCATTCTATGGGAAAGTTTGACAGCCACTGCCATAGTAGAATCTAACATAGCCTTAGCATTAGGCCTTGCATATGCTTAATGAAAAGTAGTTGATTTAAGTAATTGTATATGAAAAGAAGAAAGATTATACGAATAGTGGAAATTAGCTGGGGATGCTAGCATGTAGCTCAAAGGGGTTCTTTGAAACAGGTAATTAAAAAAAAATCCATGAGAAATTGTTTTGCCTCTTTGCTTGTTTTAATATAGAAATACTTCTAAAATTATTTTTAAAATAAAAAAATCAGCTTCTAATGATAAATAAAAGTGAGGAAAACGAAAGTTCCAGGAAGACATGTGATGCTCCTACAGTTTTGAAGATCCCATAGCCCATCTGTGGTTACTCTCAGAGTGACTCGCATTTGAGATGCATGGTTCTAACCAGTGTGGCTAGTGGAATCCTGCTGGGCTGACCAAATCTGGTTTCTCCTCTGGGTGCATTATGTTGTTCATTTCCTATGTGTCTGATAGGTTGGTTTGGTTTCAAAGCCTTCATTGGTCATCACAAACAGTGATGTGGAATGTTTTTAGGAAGAGCTAAACATTGCTGCAGCTCTCCTGCTCTGTTGAAGTCTGAAGTGTCACTGTGGAAAGCAGCATTCTGCTACACTGCTGGCTGCATTTTCTGTTGTCTCTTTTAAATGGAGGGGTAGAGAATACCCTGTGGTGGAAAGAGTCTCTTTCTTAAAATCAAACTAAAAACTGATAAAGCCTATTTTCAGTTCATTTGCTGTGTAATACGATACACACACACACACACACACACTCTCTCTCTCTATATATATATGTATAAATATATATGTAATATTATAGATATATAATTTTTTTCAGTTAAAACCCTACTTTTGGTCTTTTCCAAAATGCCATATTTGATTGCTTTTGTAGACTCTATTTTTGGTTTACAACTTATTGAATACATTTTTAAAAATTTATTATACTTTAAAGTTCTGGAGTACATGTGCCAAACATGCAGGTTTGTGTCATGCCATGGTGATTTGCTGCATCCATCACTCCATCATCTACGTTAGGTATTTCTCCTAATGCTATCCCTCCCCGATCCCCCGACCCCCTGCTATCCTTCCCCTACCCCCTACCTCCCTACAGGCCCCAGTGTGTGATGTTTCTCTCCCTGTGTCCATGTGTTCTCATTGTTTAACACCCACTTATGAGTGAAAGCATACGGTGTTTGGTTTTCTGATCTTGTGTGAGTTTGCTGAGAATGATGGTTTCCAGTCTCATCCATGTCCCTTCAAAGGACATGAACTCATCCTTTTTTATGGCTGCATAATATTTCATAGTGTATATGTGCCACATTTTCTTTATCCAGTCTATCATTGATGGACATTTGGGTTGGTTCCAGGTCTTTGCTATTGTGAACAGTGCTACAATGAATATACGTGTGCATGTGTCTTTATAATAGAATGATTTATAATCCTTTGGATATATACCCAGTAATGAGATTGCTGGGTCAAATGATATTTCTATTTCTAGATCCTTGAGGAATTGCCACACTGTCTTCCACAATGGTTGAACTAATTTACGCTCCTACCAACAGTGCAAAAGCATTCATATTTCTCCACATCCTCTCCAGCATCTGTTGACTCCAGATTTTTTAATGATTGCCATTCTAACTGGTGTGATGTGGTATCTCAATGTGGTTTTGATTTGCATTTCTTCAATGACCAGTGATGCTGAGCTTTTTTCATATATTTGTTGGCTGCATAAATGTCTCCTTTTGAAAACTGTCTGTTCATATCGTTCACCCACTTTTTGATGGGGCTGTTTGTATTTTTTTCTAGTAAATTTGTTTAAGTTCATTGTAGATCCTGGATATTAGCCCTTTGTCAGATGGGTAGATCGCAAAAATTTTTTCCCATTCTGTTGGTTGCTGGTTCACTCTATTGATAGTTTCTTTTGCTGTGCAGGAGCTCTTACGTTTAATTAGATCCCATTTGTCTATTTTGGCTTTTGTTGCCATTGGTTTTGGTGTTTCAGTCATGAAGTCCTTGCCCATGCCTATGTCCTGAATGGAATTGCCTAGGTTTTCTCCTTAGTGCAGTAGGCAGCATGTCAATCTCATAATCTGAATACATTTTTTTAACATGTGAAAAGATAGAAATTTATATATCTCTCTATATAGTATTATATATACATGGGTACATACATATGGGTGCATATATGCTCATGTATATACACATGTATATATGGATGTATTCATATATATACATATATACATACATGTATATATAGATGTATACAAATATATACATATATACCTATATAAACATATATATATAATACTGTATGTATGTTATATATTTGTATTACCTATCCATATACATATATAGTATTATATATATATATACCTACATATACATATATAATACTATATATGTTGTATAGGGTATATGTATAGGTTATATATAGTACTATATATGTGTAGGTATGTACATATATTTAATACTATATATGTATATATACATATATGTAATACTATATATGTATATATGCGTATATATGTATATACATACATATATATATATGTACCTACATATGTATAATGCATATGTACAACAAAAACAGAAATAAGTAAACAAAATCAATATAAATTTAAAGGTAGATAATTCTTATAACAAAAAATAAAGCAAGATAAATATTAAAGAGAGACAGGGCGAAAGGGCTACCTTATAGGGGCTAGATAGAATAAGGCCTTCTGTTAAGGTAGCATTTAAGCAAAGAGCTAAATGAAGAATCTAAACAAAGCAGAATTTAGGGAAAAAGTTAGTGTCTAAATATAGTCTAAACTGGATGTGGTGGCTCATGCCTGTTATTGCAGCACTTTGGGAGGTAGGTGGGCAATCACTTGAGGTCAGGAGTTCGAGACCAATCTGGCCAACATGGCAAAAGCCCGTCTCTCCTAAAAATATGAAACTTAGCCAGGAATGGTGGAATGCATCTGTAATCCCAGCTACTTGGGAGACTGAGATAGGAGAATTGCTTGAACCAGGAGGCAGAGGTTGTAGTGAGCCAAGATTGCACCACTCACCCCAGCCTGAGTGACAGAGCATGACTCTGTCTCAAAAAAAAAAAAAAAAAAAAAAAAAACCTCAAAATAAATAAATAAATAAATGCCCAAATGTAGTTTCTAAATGTGTGAATACATTTTTATTTATTCACATATTTAAAAGTATTCAATAAGTTGTAAGCCAAAAATAGAGTTCACAAAAGCAATCAAATGTGGCATTTTAGAAAAGACTGAAAGTAGAGTTTTAATTGAAAAAAAAATTGTATTCTTCTTTCCAAGGAAAGAAAAGAGTTTTCAATGAAACATACTCTGATATTGGCAATGGTAGCACCAAAACAAGAAAGTTTCCTATACATCTACAGATTTAAACTATTGATTGGTTCTTATAGCCTGTTCAGGCAAGTAGCTTTGCTCCAAATTGTTTAGGGGAAGCTGAATCTGCAGCATAGATGACCTTGTTTCAAGGTTGATAGTGGTCTCTTAATGACTCTTTAGTCTTTTTAAAAATTCCCAGAGCTTATGCCTGTCATTATACCAGGTGATGTTAATTGGGAATTATTTGGAAGTACTGTTCATAGTACAAGCCAGTCTTCAATCTATCAGATTAGATAGGATGTGTTTCTTTATTCCTTTTTTTTTTTTTCCTGTTTGGCTGTGACTTAACTGTAGGTTGTCTTGTGAATGTTTCCAGTTTCAGTTTCAGGGATAGTTACTAATTGACAGAGATAAGTGGAGTGATAGGATAATGGGGAATACAAGCAGTTATTAGGTATCCAAGCCACACTTGCAAAATATACTACAATGGGATGGACTTTTCTCAGCCATCTGCTCAAGTGATGGAGTTGAGCAGGCTGCTCAGGGAAAGGGAAACATAAAACAGGTTCTTCTTGAATGGGAAAAGTGTAAACATGGTGGGCAGTGCCTTTAATGAAGATAGGTCTGTATAATTATATTTGGAAAGACCCAAATTATAATCACAAAACATGGGAGAGTGATAGATTTCATAAGTTCTGTTTCCAAATTCTAGAAAATATTTAATAACTTTGTGAAGATAGCAAAATCACTTCTAATCTTTTAATACCCACATTTCTTCATCTGAACGATGGGAATAATAATAATAACTACTTCGAGAAGTCGTAGTGAGGATTAAATAAGTGACTATATGCAGAGAATTTAGCATATCACATATAAATGTTACATTAAGTTGAATTAGTTATCTATTACTGTATAACAAATTACCTCAAAACTCAGTGGCATTAAACAACTATATATTTATACATACACATGATTATATACTATATGTGGACATGGTGTGTGTGTGTATATATATCTGATTAGTCATGTATATATATTTATTGTGTATATATATGATTGTGTATATATATATTTTGTGTGTGCATGTGTGTACGTGTGTGTGTGTAAATCTCTGATTAGTTGACTGGGGCTGGAGAATTGTCTTTCAATAGGGCTCACACACATGACTGGCAAGTTGATGATAGCAATTGTCAGGAGGCCCCTTAGCACTTCCTAATAATAGCCCAGTTTAGTGTATAGAATCTGAAGAAAACAGAGATGAGGCTGGAGAGGTAGACAGGGGTCAGATCCCTGAGAATACGGTGAGCTGTGCTAAATAGTTCAGACTGTTATTCTGAGGGCAATGGGAAACTATTGAGGAGATTTTACCTTGAAGATGAAGATCAGATTTGCTTTTTGGTAAAAGTTGCTTTGACATCTACTGCTATGTAGAGAACAGACTAAAAGACCTGGGCAATACCGATGGTTTGGAATGGAGAGAGAGGTAGGTGGTAGGCTCAACAGAACTCAGTGACTGACTGGATATGGGCATAAACTGAGGGAAGATGATGGTTCCTAGAATCCTTGCTTGGAAGTTACAGGTACAAGAAGGTTGTGGGCGATCCAAGATGGCCGATTAGGAACAGCTCAGGATTGCAGCTCCCAGTGAAAGCGCAGAGGGTGAGTGGATGCTGCATTTACAGACGGGTTTTTATTGCCCACAGACTAGGAGATTCCCAAGCGGAGGAGCCCTACGGGTCACCAGCCTGGCTTTTGGCCGGCGCAGCAGTTTTGCCGGCGCCCCGGCGTGCCAGTTCTCCGTACAAAATACACTAGTCTGGGTCTCCCTTCTAGTTGGCAAGCGGAGCTTCGGGAAGGCAGAATCGCCCATTCATCCGATTAAAAAGGGGTCTGAAACAGGGAGCCAGGCCAGGAGTTTCCCGGGCGAAAAAGCGCCAGGAATATCAGCGTCGCTGTTTCAGCCTGCGCAGTGGGTCGCCGCACGGGAATCACGCAGATCCCGGCGCCTTTTCATCAGGCGACTGGAACACCTGGGAGAGAGTCGACCTTTCAACAAAACAAAAAAGGCTGAGGCAGGGAGCCAGGTGATCAGGCTCAGCTAGTCCCACCCCCACAAAAAGAAAAACAGCAATTAGAAACGCTCAGGGTTGAGAGTTTCACAGCAAGCACAGCTGAACCCGGGACAGTCCAGCTTTGTGGGGGAGGGGTGTCCACCATTACTGAGGCACTTCACCACTACAGAGGCAGTCCGCCATTGCTGAGGCAGCTTGCCGTTACTAAGGCAACTCGCCGTTACCAAGGCAACCCGCTGTTGCTGAGGCAACCCGCCATTACAGAGAGACCGCCATTACAGAGGCGAACCACCACTGCCGAGGCAGTTCTAACTACACCCATATAAACAGGACTGCAAGGAAGTTCACACGGCAGCTGGGCAGAGCCCACAGCAGCCCAGCAAAGCCTAGGCAGGCAGACAGTGACTAGGCTGCCTCCTAGCTGGGTGGGGCAGCCCTGAAAAAAAAAGACAGCAGCACAATGGAAACTCATAAATAATACCCTAACTCCCTGGGACAGAACACCTGGGAAATAAGAAGGAGTTTATGAGTCCTGCTGCAGCAGACTTAAACGTACCTGCCCAGCAGCTCTGAATGAACAATGGAGCTCGC
>CAUYLG010012635.1:0-55999 GCA_963573385.1 Cacajao melanocephalus | reverse complement strand
TAACATCTAGAGCATAGAAATTCCACTGTACTAATGCTTTATCTACTTGGTATTCAGGCTACAGATAGGTAGAAAATTAGATGAAATATAAAGACAATTTACTGAAGTTTTCCATTTTCCTTCTTTTTTTTTTTTTTTTTTGAGACACAGTCTCACTCTGTCACCCAGGCTGGAGTGCATTGGCGCGGTCTTGGCTCACTGCAACCTCCGCCTTCCTGGTTCAAGAGATTCTCCTGCCTTAGGCTCCTGAGTAGCTGGGACCGCAGGCACGTGCCACCACAACTGGCTAATTTTTGAATTTGTTTTGGTTTTGTTTTTGTTTTCCTTCAAAACCACGCAAATCTATCTATCTATATACATATATATATATATATATTTTTTTTTTTTAGTAGAGACAGGGTTTTACTATGGTGGCCAGGCTGGTCTCGAACTCCTGACCTTGTAATCCGCCCATCTGGGCCTCCCAAAGTTCTGGAATTACAGGTGTGAGCCACTGCACCCAGCCTTTCCTTCCATTTTTGAGTAACATTCATTTTGCAGCTTCTAGAATACTAGTTAGTATATATGCAAAAGTATTTCACTTACCTTGCTTTATCTCTTTAGGTGAAGACACTCCATACTGTTAGAATTAGTAACTGTGCAATAAAGTTTCAGAGTAATACTAATATTCACAGACTCAGTATGGATTTTATTACTCACTAATCTAGCTATGGAAATTATAATGGCAGATAAACACATATTTTATCAGTTTTGCATGTTTAAGGAGATAGGCAGTCTACCAAGAAATTTCCGTGAGTGGTTAGTTCCCTTTTGCATTCATATGCAATACTGTAAGCTCTTAGTCTAAATGCATCATTATGTTTCCTGGGAATCTCCTCAGCGATTGATAAAAATTATAAATTAGCTGTTGTTGCAAGATGTTATTTTTCTTTTCTATAATTCCACAGAAATTTCAAAGATAAAACTGCCATATAATCTGTAATAGTAGAAAATATCCAAATGCACTCATAATTTGGTGCCGAGGATCTGTAATTGGATAAACTGGAAGAATTGATAAATAATATAAAAAGCATATATTTGTTGTTACTTAACTGAAATATTCGCAGTGACACTATTATTGTTTTTTGCAATGCATGAAAATTATTGTTTCTATATTAACTTAGAACTAGGACTATAAGGTCTGCAATATTGATTATTATTTCCTTTGGGATTGTGTAAATCATTTTAATATGCTGATGTGATTAATATTTCACAAAAGTAATACTTATTTCTTACACAATTATAACTCAAATAAATCACTCTTTTTAGCATGCTACTTTGTCTCATTATTCTGTACAATTTTACTTTAAAATTACTGCCATCCTTTGTTTTCTCTGTGATTATATTACCTTTTTTACTTTACTTTTTTATATAAAATACATAGAGTATAAAATTAATGTGTTTCAAAAGCTCTGTAAACAATAGTTTAAAGGAAAAACATAATGCTCACAAGACTGAATGCTCAGGGATAGACCTGGGAACTTCTGCTCCTATATTTGAGTTTTCAGCTAACCCAGAGTCAATTGTTTATCCCCAAGTCTGTTGATGCCAGTTATAGTAGTTGTTACAACTGCAGAATTTTATTAAATATTACATAAAATGAAAAATATGAATGCAAAAACGTTAAGCTTTAATTCTATGGAAACTAAGTCAAATGCTTAAAAAGTGAGTTGCTTAAAAATATTCACAAAATTGTGGCCAGGCGCATTGGCTCAGGCCTGTAATCCCAGCACTTTGAGAGGTCAAGGCAGGTGGATCACCTGAGGTTGGGAGTTCGAGACCAGCTTGACCAACATGGAGAAACCTCATCTCTAATAAAAATACAAAATTAACCAGGCATGGTGGCACATGCCTGTAATCCCTGGTACTCGGAAGGCTGAGGCAGGAAAATCACTTAAACCTGGGAGGCAGAGGTTGCAGTGAGCTGAGATTGTGCCAGCCTGGGCAACAAGAGCTAAACGCCATCCCAAAAAAAAAGCAAAAATTTGCAAATTACATGTAGGTGAAGCAATTATATATTTTTAAAAATTTAATTGCAAAACTCCAGAAAGATTCTGCACTGAGACTGCTCTGCAGTGTCTCCATGTTAATAAAATGAAAACCATGCAATGGAAGATAATGCAAATCAGATTGTGCCGTATTAAAACAAAGTGTAAAACTCTGATCGGGGACTAAAACTTAAAGAAAAGAAATAGATTCCACTGAACATTTGGTGAATGAATGCATAAAATACAAGGTTTAATTTTAAAGCATGTTATGTAATTTTTGTATTGTTTTCCCCTTTAACCACTTTTTTGATTAACTAACCACTAGTGGCTAACGTGTCAGCAAAGAGTGTTCCCTGTATTAGATTATAGTCTAGAAGGGCCTATCTAAATAGTCTAATATGTCATAAAAAGCTGAAAATTTTAGTAGTACAAGATTTATGTGATTTGGTAGCATGGTTAAGTACAAAATGTCTAATAACTGAATTTGTTGTATCTAAAATAATATTGGCATAAGCAGATATGATTTATGAAATAAATTTTTGAAACAGAATAAATTGGGTTTTTGTCTTCTTATCTGTTTTATTCAAATTTAAACAACTTATTATTGTTTTAGTAAAAGATGAAGGAGGACAGTGCAAACAAAACACTTTGTTTTTCAGGTTTTTCAGGAGTTAGAGAATATAAATACCAGCAAAATAATCTTTCAAAAACACATTTTACAGCTTCATTGAGATATGATTGAAATATAACAAACAGAACCTATTGAAGTGTATAATTTGATATGTTTTGACATATGAATACACCAAGAAACTAGCAAGTTTCCAGAGTTGTTATACATTTTACATTCCCACCATCAGTACATCAGAGTTAGTATTGCTCCACCTCCTTGCTAACAGTCGGTATGCTCACTTCTATGGTTTGAATGTTCGCCCTCTCTGAAGCTCATGTTGAAACTTAATATTCATTGTAAAAGTATTAAGAGGGTGGAAAATCTGACTATGCTATTTGAGAGGTGGGATTTTTGGGAGGTAATTAGGATTAGATGAGGTCATGAGAGTAGGACATCAGTGGCTTTATGAGAGGAGAAGGAGAGACCTAAGCTAAGATGCTCAGCCCCCTTGCCATGCAGTGCCCTGTATCATCTCACCCTGGGACTTCCCAGAGTCCCTACCAGCAAGAAGGACCTCACCAATCATGCCTTCTTAACCTTGGACTTCTTAGCCTCCAGAAGTGTAAGAAATAAATTCATTTACTATATAAATTACCCAGACTCTGGTATTCAGTTATAGCCACAGAAAACAGACTAAGACAGTCTTTTAAATTAAAGCGGGTGTATTCTAGCAGGTGTATTTCATTGTCATGTTACTTTGCGTTTCCCAGTTACCAATGATATTGAGCATCTTTCCTGGTGCTTATTTGTTATCAATATATTTTCTTTGGTGAAACCTCTTCAAATCTTTTGCTTATTTTTTTAATTGGATTGTTAGCCTTATTAACATGTAAGAGTGTATATATACTAAATAAAAGTTATTTGTCAGATATATGTTTTGCAAATATTTTCTTCCAGTTTGTAGCTTGCATTTCCATTTTTATTACAGTGTCTTTTAAATAGGGAAACTTACTCATTTTGATAAAGTCCAATGTGTTCGATTTTTTTCTTTTACATTTGTTATTTTGTGTCCTTTTAAAAAAATATTTTCCAGATCTAATGTTTCTAAGATTTCATATAATGTTTTTTCTAGAAGTTTTATAGTTTTTGCTCTTAGATCTAAGACTATAATCCATTTAAAGTAAATTTTTATATGTGTGAGGTAAGAGATAAGTTTTTTTTTTGCTTTATATTGCTGTCCATTTTTTCTATCATTATTAATGAAAAGATTGTCCTTTCCCCATTGCATTGCCTTAGCAACATTGTCAAAATCAATTGATCATGTATATCTGAGTCAATCTCCAAATTCTCTATTTCATTCCATTGATCTATATGTCTACCTTTATATCATTAGCATACTGACTTGATAACTAGCTCTTTGTAATCATTCTTGACATCTAGTTTTGTAAGGTTGCCAATTTTGTTCTTTTTCAAAGTTGTTTTGGCTATATTAGAGCCTTCATATTTCCATGTAAACTGTAGAATCAGCCTGCCAATTTCTACCGAAAAATAGTCTGTTGATATATTTTGATTGGGATTGCATTGAATCTATTGTGACCACAGCTCACTGTAACCTTGACTTCTGGGCTCAAGCAGTCTTCCCACCTCAGCCTCCAGAGTAGCTGGGACTACAAGCATATGTCACCACACCTGGCTAATTTTTTATTTTCTGTAGAGATGGGTCTTGAGTGGCCCAGGCTGGTCTTGAGCTCCTGGGCTCAAATAATCCTCCCACCTCAGCCCTGCAAAGTGCTAGGATTATAGGTATGAGGCACTGCACTTGGCTTCTCAGCAATATTCTGCAGTTTTCAGTCTACAGAACTTGCACATCTTTTTAATATTAAATGGAAAAATTAAATTTTTCTATTTTATATTTTCATAGTTTTTGATGCTATTATAAATGGTATTTTTATTTGAATTTCTAATAGTTTGTTAAAGTATAAGGAAATATAGGTGATCTTTGAATATTGGCTTTGTATTCCTATCCCTGCCAAATTCATTTATTAGTTCTAGTTGCTTTCTTGAGATTCCTTAGGATTTTCTTCATAGAAAATCATGCCATCTCATAATGAGTTTTGAGTCTTCCTCTTCAAACTATATGCCTTTTATTTCTTTTTATTTTTTCTTATTGCATTGACATAATCATCCACAACAATGTTAAATACAAATAATGAGCATAGACATCTTAGCTTTGTTCCCAGTCTTAGAAGAAATGCATTCACTTTTTCCACAAATTATGATGTTGGCTGTAGGGTTTTTTTGTAGCTGCCCTTTATCAAGGTGAGAAAGTTTTCTTCTATTCTTAGTTTTATGAGAGTTTTGTTTTGTTTTGTTTTGCCATAAATGGATGTTGAATTTTATCAAATTTTTTTTTGCCTCTATTGAGATAATAATATAATTTCCTTTTTTGATTTGTTACTATGGTAAGTTACATTGATTGATTTTTTTCAAATGCCAACCCAACATTTTATTCCTGGGATAAATTTCACTTGGTTATAATATGTAAGTCTTTTTATTTATAATTTGCTAACATTTTGTTAAGAATTTTTATGCCTATGTTCCTGAGGGATACTGGTCTACAGTTTTTTTTTCTTGCAATATTTTTTTTAGCTGTAATATCAGTGTAATACTGGCATTATAAAATGAATTTTAAATTTTTTCTTCTGTTTTCTGGAAGAGTATATGTAGAATTGATATTTCTTTTTTAAATGCTTGATAATATTAACTAATGAAGTCATCTGCACCTGGAATCTTCTCTGTAGAAAGGCCTTTAACTACAAATTTAATCATCGATATATGATTATTCAGGTGATCTATTTCTTCTTGAGTGACATTTGGTATTTATATATTTTAAGAAATGTGTCTACTTTATCTTGGTCATCAAATTTATTTTTATAAAGTTCTTCATAATATTCCATTATTATTCTATTAATGTCTGTAGTAATATCTCCTCTTTCATTCCTAATAATTGTTTATTCTTTTTTATCTTATGAGTCTAAAGATTTATGGTTTTATTGATCTTCTCATAGACCTAATTTTTGGTTTATTGATTTTTTTCGCTATTGTTTTCTATTTTCTATATTATATATGTCAGTTAGGTCAGGACGGGTCAAATCTTCTAATTGTTTTTTTGTTTGTTTGTTTGTTTGTTTTTTGTATGTTTAGTAGAGATGGAGTTTCACCATGTTGGCCAGGATGGTCTTGATCTCCTCACCTCATGATCCACTTGCCTTGGCCTCCCAAAGTGCTGGGATTACAGGCGTGAGCCACTGTGCCCGGCCTATCCTTACTAGTTTTAAATCTAAGTGTTCTGTCAATTATTGAAAGTGTGGAAATCACTGACTGATTATGAATTCATCTATTTCTCTTTTCAGTTGTGTTACTTTTTCCTTCATGTATTTTCAAGCTCCTTTATATGCATGTGCAATTAGGATTGTTATGTCCTCTTGATGAACAGATCCCTTTAAAAGAATCTTTAAGGCCAAATTATTTATATAAAGTCTGTGTAGTTGGAGTGGGTATAGGAATCTGGGTATTTGAGTCCTGGTTTCAGCTTTGGTGCAACTTGGCTATGGATCTTATTTGCCTCATCTGTAAAATCTGAATTAGATTATCTCTAAACTTCTCTAATTTATGAATGACATAGATTTTTATAGTTAACTTTTACATACCTTGAGAAATTACAGAGGTAATTTTTTCCAAGATGCTTTCCCCTGGGAAAACCATCCTTAGATAACAGTTTTTACCTGAAAGTAAATATAAAGAAATATAATTTCATAATATACTTTTAATAAGTTTATTGGAAATTCAAATAAAAATGCCATCTACAATAGCATCAAAATTGAAATTTTAAAATATAAAAATATAAAACAAAATTTTTTGTTTAAATTTTTTATATGTACAAAGATTTAGATACAAACATTTAAAACATGACTTTAAAATGTCCCACACATATAAATGCTACTTCCTTTATCTGATACTTCAAACGGCCAAAACCTCCATCAGCCCTAACATTAAGCTGTAGACTATTTAGAAGTTTATTTCATTTGCAAATGTTGGAGATTTCCCAGATATCGTTGTGTTACTCACACACAAAGAAGTCAAGTAACTTGCACAAGGACAAACTTGAAAGTGGCAGAGCTGGGATTTAAACCCAGACAGTCTGGGTCCAGGAGCCAAGTTCTTATCCAGACACATCATACTGCCTTTCTCCATAGATGTTCAGCTGCCTTATATGTCAAAAAGATTTTTGTTTGCTACTTTGGGTATGTAACCATCTTACATATCATTAATTCTCAAGTAATATTTTATACAAATTTTGAGAATATATCCTGTATATAAGTTGATAAATACCCATACATTAGTACACTTTCATCAGTAAATAAGAAATGTCTGAGTACATATGCACAGGGACAACCAATAATAAAATAATAACTTTTTTAGAAATATGTTTAATAATAAAATATTTAATAGCTACACATGAGTTAATGCTCATCAATGATGCTTAGACCCGACTCAGTCACTTACAGAAAATATTAATGTTTTTCTTTCTATTTGATTACTTTGGGAAAGAAAGAAGTGGTAAGTACAGCTATCCCTCATTATCCATGGGGATTGTTTTCAGAACCTATTGTGGATACCAAAATTCATGGACATTCAAGTCTCTTATATAAAATGCCATAGTATTTCAATAGAACCTATGCACGTCATCCTGTGTATTTTAATTTCAATTCCTGGTTGATTGAATTCACAGATCTGGAACCCAGGGATACAGAGGGCCAACTGTACATGAAAGCACACTTAGTAACAAAATACAAACCTCTCTAATCAAAAAGATTTAAAAAGCAGGGTTCTTAAGCAATCAATGAAAGAGAAAATGAAGAGAGACAATACATTAGTTCATCTTAGGAAGACTTAGAACTCTCTTTTTATTTGTGCACTCACTTGAAGCGTGTAATAAATTATCTCACTTCTGTAACTGCCTATTCCTATTATCTTTCTTTAACATCTGAATGATCATTTGTCACAAATAATAGGAGCCTGACCTAACCCCAAAAGGAAATTTATCAGCTCATGTAAGTTGGAAGTTCAAAGGGTGAATTGTAGGCATGAATTAAGAATTCAAAATGATGTTGTTATAATTCCGCCTCTCTCCATCTTTCAGTTGTACTTAACCCCATGTTGATTTAGGCTCTCTTCAAGAGGTGGCAGAGTTAACCACCAGCAACTCCAGGAGACAGTGCATACAACTCTCTCAGAACTCCAACAAAAGTCCCATATAACATTTCCAGATGTTAAGATGGGCCCATCCAAGGTCATGTAGTCATCTCTAATCTAATAACTCAGCCTAGGAGCCTGGAATTTTCTGTTTCAGACTCTACTTAAACCACATGGAGCACAATCAAGGTTATCACAATCAAGGTTACCAAAAAAGGAGAAAAACATTCTTGGCAGGCAAAAAATGTAGATGTTCACCATTTAATTTCTTTTTTCCAATTACTCCTTTTCCCCCCTTCCCTAACTTTCCTTTCTGGGAAAGGATTTGAATCAAGTACTCTTTGAACATTTCCAAGTGGCTCACTGTTAACTTTGATACTACTAAGCAAAAAAGTAAGCTCTCTATTGTTACGGGTTGAATTGTGTCTCCCCAGAATTTGTATGTTGAAGTCCTAGTACATCAGCATGACCTTACTTGGAGATAGGTCTTTACAGAGGTGATGAAGTGATTAGGGTGGGCACTAATCCAATGTGACTGGTGTCTTTTTTAAAAAAGGAAATTTGGAGATGCACATATACATATGGGAAGAATGCCACATAAACAGTCATGTGTCACTTAACAACAGGGACACATTCTAAAAAATGTGTCATTAGGCAATTTCATCATTAGGCAAACATAATAGAGTGTATTTGCACAAACCTGATAGTGTAGCCTACTACCTATCTAGGCTGTATGGTATAGCCTATTGCTCCTAGGCTACAAACCTGCACAGCATATTACTGTACCAAATATTATAGGTAATGCTATGCATTTGTATATCTACACATAGAAAAGATACAGTAAAAATATGGTAGATAATATTATGGAGCCACTGTCATATATGTGGTTGGTCGATCCCTTACCAAAACGTTGTTATGTGGCACATGACTGTACATAAAGTGGGTCATCTACAAGCCAAAGGAAAAGGCCTGGTAGAGATCCTTCCTTCACAGCCCTCGGAAGGAATCTAACCCTAACCCTTGCTAGCACCTTGATTTCAGACTTCTAACCTCTGGAACTGTGAGACAATAAATTTCTGTTGCTTAAGCCACCAGTTTGTAGTACTCTGTTACAACAGCCCTAGCAAAGTAACACATCTAACAAACACTTTGGAAGTATAGCCCAATATGATAAAGTTGTAGTAACATGACTAATATTCATAATCAGCTTTCTGACTGAAACTAATGTTGTTAATATTTGCCCATAAAACATTTTAGATGAAAAAATAAATGATTATTATAAATACTAATATACTCTTAAGATATTTTTTATCTATACTTTTACTTATGCGATTCCCCCTTCCTGAAATGCTCCCAGTGTTCTTCTACTTATTAAAATCTTATTGTCCTTTCATTAGAGCAGGTTTGTAGTAGTGCCAATCTATAATGCATGGTAAAACATCATAGAGGCACTAAAATTATCTCTGGTAGAATACTGTGATGGGAAGAAGTATTTTGATAAATGGCTTAGAACAAGCATTATACTCTTAGAAGAATAGAAACTTGCCAAACGCCAAAGGAAGATGAATCCAAGTACCTGCCGAGCTTTCGTATTATCGAGTGGGATCTCAGCTGGAGAACAGCTCATTAGATTATGAGTTCCCTGAGGGCAGGGACTAATTCTTAGTCTTCATTATAACTCTATTTGACAGTGCTTTGTAGTTTTATGATGATAAGGAAGAAAAAGTATGATGAAGTAAATACAGTCACAGCACATTATTCAATATGACATTTAGGTACAATGAATCAGACATGGTGCTTGATCTTGAGCGCCGAGCGTGTGGATATACTCAGCTATGCAGCAAATGAAAGCATACAAGTAGACTTTCAATTCCAGAAGGAGAAGGAACATGTCTGTTTTATTGTATCTCAGCATCTATACTAAATCTAAATTGTTCTCAACATCTACAACAGGACTATGTACAATTTATGGTGTTAAAGTGCTTTCATAAATGAATGACAGTCACATAAGATACCTTTGCTTCAAATTAACTGTGAATACTCAATCATTGGTTTCCAAATTTTGGATATCACAGACTGGTAAAATTTCAGAACTATTTTTGGGCCCATCACAATATTTTCAACTTCTTAATTGGCAGGAAAAAATGTTACGAAATATGACTACCATTTTCTTTGAAAGACGTTTTAATTCAAAAGTAATATAAAGGATATATATCCCAGAATAAATGATAATCCTTTAAACTTAAATGCATATAATTTCATTTAACAAAAAACTCACTACAGAAGCTGATGAGAGGTCTTCAAGTGGTACTGGTACCCTATCTCTAGTTTAAGCAAGGGTTAAAGAAAGGAAACATTATGTAAAATCGTCAAAATGGAATGGAGAAAAGCAGGTTCTGAAGCTTTGGGACTACTGGGTTCTAACACTGGAAACAAGTAGTGACTGCAGGGAATTCAAATGGTATCAGTGGATGAGAATTAAAAGTGCCCTACTTATTTCTGAGGATGTTAGCCAGACGCACTTAATGAAACATAAGACCTCAGAACTCTACGGCCAGAAGTTGTAACAGCTGGAGCCAAAAATTTAGGGGCCAGGCCAAAGCCTGCTCAGAGGTAGATTTTTGTTATTCCTGAGGAAAGAGAGCCGTGGTTTACCAACACAAAACCATGCTCTAAACTAGAAGACCTACAGTAGGTGAGAGGTGGTGTCAAAGCCAAAACTGTTAGAGGAAGATTAACTCAGCACAAGAGGGAAAATAAGATTCCCAATGATAAACTTGTGATGATGAAAAAAATGAAAACTGTAAGGAAAACTGTTACTATGAAAGAGCAATACAAACTCAACAAACTGAATAATTCACTTCCAAAGAAACTGAAATAATAGCAGAATCAATGCTTGAAAATAAGCATGTTTGATATCTTCAAAGTGATAATAGAAGGATAGCACCAATAAAAGAAAAAATGAAACAAAAAATTGAAAGAATTCAAATACAAATAGCTGGATAATTTTAAAAGAATCAATTAGAAATCCCAGAAGTTAAAAAAAAACATAGCTACTATGTTTTCTTTTAAATGAAAAAATATTAGAGAATCAACTCAGAACGCAGCACAGGTAAATAAAGGGATAATAATATAAGAGAAATTAAGATATGTGAGTGGATGGATTGAGAATTCCCTTTACACATTAATAGAAGGTCTAGAAATATAGACTAGAGAAAGTGATAATTTCCCATAATTAAAATAAATAAATAAATAAATAAAAAGCATGAATCCTTATTCATTTTTTAATCACTGCAATAAAATTTCTTGTCCTATAACTGTTTGCAAACCCATTAATAGGTGGAATCTATGGTCCCTCCCCTTAAAACTGGGTGGGCCTTTGTGACTCTTCTTGGTTAGAAGAGTGCCATGGAAGTGGTGCTATGTGACATCTGAGACCAGGTCATAAAAGGCAGTCATTTGTCACCTAATTCTCTAGTGAGATGTTTGCCCTTGAAATACAGACATCATGCTGTGAATTGGCCATGGAGAGACCAATTTGAAGTGGAACCCAGGCCCCAAGACTTAAGCCCCATCTGAGCTCCCAGCTGATCGCCAGCACCAACTGGCCAGCCACATGAGTGAACCATTCTGGACTCAGTTCCCTCATCACTCAGTTAAGCTACCCTAGCTGACACTTTATGGAGTAGAGATAAATCCTCCCCACCGAGCCCAAAATACTACAGGTTTCTTAGCAAAATATTGTTGTTTCAAGCCACTGAGTGTTGAGTGGTTTGTTATGCAGCAATAGATAACCAGAACACATACAACACAGATAATTTGCTACCTGCAAACCTTCACTGTAAAAACTATTAAAGCACACATTGAGAAAGAAGAAAAATCAAGAAGAAAGGAGGGGATGCAAGGAGAAACGATAAGCAAAGAAATTGGTATCATCTTCTGGTAAAACTAATTAACTATTGACCAAAAACATTAATGCCATCTGTTTATGTTGAGAAATAAAAATAGAAAACTACAATGAAGGCAATGTAAAAGATAGATTGTAGATGGTTAGAGTGCTAAGGTTCTTATTTTATTAAATAGTTCTAAAAAATACAAAGTTAAGTGTATAAGAGAATATGTGAGTCTGCAAGATCTCTTATTCAATGCTGGTAGGAGTGTAACTCAGTGCAACTACTCGAAAAACAGTCTGGCATTATTTTATGAAACTGTAGAGCCACCCTAGAAAACAATTGGGTATAATCTTGTAAAGTTAAACATGCTTATGCTACAATGCAGTATTTCTACCCCCGAGTATATTTCAGATAAATTCTATCTATGCTGCAGGAAATGTGTTAGAATGTTCACAGCAGCAATGTCTGTAATAGCAAAACACTGGAAAGATGTCCGTAAGTAAATAAGTTATGGTTTATTCTTGTAACAATGAAAATGAATGAACCTCAGCTCCCTGTACAACGTGGATTGATATTAGTCATAAAGTTGAATGAAAAAAAGTAAGTCCTTTTTAATGTCCTCTTTATAAAATACATTGCTCTTTTTATATGATTTTCTTTCTATAAAGCTCTCTTGCTGTATAAAGTCCAAGAAAATGCAAAACTAAAATATGTAACATTTAATTATGCATGTTTGTGATAAAATTATTTTTAATGTTTTAAAATATAATTATAAAATATATTTGTATCTTTTTTTAAAGTAAGGAATGACAAATATAGACTTCAAGATAATGGTTACCTAGGGGGCTTGGTGGAGTGGAGGCAGGCAGGGAGATTGTATTAGTTCGTTTTCATGCTGCTGATAAAGACATACCCAAGACTGGGTAATTTATAAAGAAAAAGAGGTTTAATGGACTCACAATTCCACATGGCTGGTGAGACCTCACGATCATGGCAGAAGGCAAAAGCCACGTCTCACGTGGCAGCAGGCAAGAGAGAATAAGAGCCAGGCGAAAGGGGAAACCTCTTATAAAATCTTCAGATCTTGTGAGACTTATTCACTATCATGAAACAGAAAACGCCCCTGTGATTCAATCGTCTCCCACCGTGCCCATCCCACAACACATGGAAGTTATGGGAGTACAATTCAAGATGAGATTTGAGTGGAGACACAGTCAAACCATATCAGAGATGAAATAAAGGAAGAATCTATAGGTAGACATAAATTATTCGTACTTATTGATTCTTGGCTTGAGTGGGTATTCATAACTTTGGTTGGGGAGTAAGTGAATACAAATTTTCAAAATAAAATAAAAGTGAAAGTAAATAATATAGATTATTCACGAACAAATGTTAACTATGTATTATGATTAATTCAATTTTGTTTACCTGTAATGTAAATATAACATAATATGTAGATAAAGGAATAGCTTCCAAACTACCAGGAAAAAAGCAAAAGTTAAGAGGGAAAAGGCACCGCAAAAATCTATTCCTTTGTTTTTTCTGGTATATTTCTCTTTTCACTGCAGATTAGAGAAGTTTTCTTCACGCACTAGTTACTGGACACCAGTGACCTACACTGAGCCCCACCAAATAGTCAAAGAGTTCTAATCTCATCATTCAACTTCATATATTGTCTTTGGAACTGGGGCAAAGGATTTTTATTTGTCTTGTCTGAGTCTGTGTTCTTGAAAATGAAAATCTAGTGACCATAAGCATTAATGCTATTGCACTTTACAAACACATGACTTAAGATGCGTGTTAGCAGAAACCAGGCTTAAGATGTCACTCAACAAAAACATTTCCAGAAGCTTAGCACTTAATTGGCCTTATTAGCACCATCTGCTCATCAGTCTTGCTCGTAGAAAAGTGTTTTCATCAGATAGCAACAAGTTGAAAACAAAGCAAATCACCACACTTTGTTTTGAATTTAACACCACATTTTGCTTGCCTCTTAACACAATTTTAAATCATCACATTAAATAAGTGAGTCAAATCATAGCACCTACATTACATGTTTGACTCTGGTTTCCTCTGTGATCCCTTAAGCATGTGTCTATGTCCAGAAGTTCTTTTCCTTCCAGACCTACATCTGTCAGACTGCTTAGCCAGATATTTAGAGAAATCCTGTCTCAGGGAAGATATTCAAGAAAACCTAATTCACATACTCCATTTTTTTTTTCATTCTACGAGCCTGGTTGCTCTAACACATCAGGCATAGAAAAGTTAGACCTAGGAACATGCAGAAATTAAAATCAGATACTGGGTAATGATTTGAACTAAAAATTATTCCTATTATAAAGGCATTCTTCTGAGAGTCTTTTGACAACTAAGCACTAATGATAAGAAAGTTGGCTGTTTGGATTTCCTACCCTAAATGTCTACTTTAATATTATTAATTTGACCATAGGTTATTTTGAAAATATTTACATAACAAACTAAAGAAATATAGTTGATTATTACAATGTTCATTTCAGAAGTGGACTTAAAATTTAGGGGAAGTTAAAATTAAGTTTTCACTTTTTTAGACTTACATATACATCACTTTTTACATGGACAAATGTAACATTTAAAAAATGATAATTAAATCATTTTTAATAATTAAAAAAAGATAAATACGTAGCTATTTAGCCAAAACAAACATAACACTAATTAAGGAAGAAAATATAAACAGCAGTTTCCTTTCTTAGGCATCTTGGCTGTTGGTATAATTGTTTATATTACAGCAAATTAACACTTTTTATTTTAAAAACTAAAATAATAAATAGGAAAAATAAGACTATCCTCAGGAGGGATAACATGGGGAGAAATGCCAGATAAAGGTGATGGGGGGATGGAGCCAGCAAACCACCTTGCCATGTATGTACCTATGTAACAAGCCTGCATGATCTCCGCACGTACCCCTGAACCTAAAGTACAATAAAATTAATTAAATAAATAAATAAAAAAGACTATCCTCAGAGTTCTATCCAGAACATAAAAGACTCTGCCAGGTGAAAACAGCACAAACTAGGTTTACAAATATATAAATTTAAGTTTATTCTTTTTTCATAAAGTGTGCATGCACACGCACACACATACACACATGCACACACACATATAGTCACCTGGAGTTCATAATAATCTATAGCATCAATCATGGCAATAAAATATAGCACTTTTGTAGACTTATAAAACCAGAAGGTTTTAATAAATGGTTAAAAACTCTTTTGTTTCTCATTTATAAATGTTAATAACTATACCTACCTCCTAAAGTAGGTTGTGTTAAAGTTATTGTGTTAATTACAGGAGATACATGTGAAAGATCTGGCACATAACAAACAGCAGCCATTATTATTTTAAAGCATGCATTTAAAAACTATAAATAAAGACTGTAAACAAATGGCCTATTTCAGGAGATTTTCCCTAATTACTGTTTTAATAACTAACAATATTGGCAATTATCACAAAACACCTTGTTAGCTTTATTCCACTTCCTAGCAAAACCTTATTAAGACTTGCTGAAAAGGGTTCATATTACTAGAACTTCATTATCATCTAGACAAAAATAATATAGTACATTTATAAGCCCTGTAAACAGTAAATATACAAATATTTTAAACCAATTACATCCACACATTTTAGGTTACATCATTCTTAACTTTAAAATTTGTCTATAAAAATGTGTAATCTACTAATCAAAGCATTTCTTACTCATGACTATTAGTAAGGTATAATATTTTATCTCATTTTTAACAGTTTTGTGTAAAATCACATTATAAGCAAAGAATGTAAATATTTGAAATGTACATGTGATTTACTGAAATGAAAAATGTTATATTAATACATTATCAATACATTAACTAAGGTCTGTTAAAACTAATCTCAACATCACCTATATAGTACTCCTGCCAAAAATGTTTGATGAGAATGTAATCATGAGAGAAAAAAGAACATGTTAATTGAAATTGAGGACAGCCTAGAAAACAACTGACCTAGACTCTTCTATGAAATAAATGTCACAACAGACAAAAATGAATAAGCAAGTGCTCCAGATTAGAGAAGACTAAAGAGACTTGATAACTAAATGCAAGAGAAGATCTGTAATTAGATCCTGAATCATAGGAGAAAATGAACCATATATATAAAATATTACTGAGACAATTAGGAGAATTTGAAAATAGACTGTATATTGCACAATAATAATGGATTTGTGTTCAATTGAATTAAGTGTAAAAATTGGATTGTTATTATGTAAAATGTCCTTATTCTTGACGTATACACACAGAAGTATTAACATGTCTGCAACTAACTTTAAAAATGAACACACCTGCAATCCCAGCACTTTGGGAGGCCAAGGTGGGCAGATCATCTGAGGTCAGGAGTTTGAGACCAGCCTGGCCAACATGGTGAAACCCCAACTCTACTAAAAATACAAAAAATTAGGCGGGTGTGGTGGTGCATACCTGTAGTTCTCACTATGCAAGAGGCTGAAGCAAGAGAATCACTTGAACCCAGCAGGTAGAGGTTGCCGTAAGCTGAGACTGCCATGCTGCACTCCAGCCTGGGCAACAGAGTGAGACTCCATCTCAAAAAAAAAAAAAAAAAATGGACCAGCCAAAGAAAAAACTATAAATATACAGAAAGAAGCAATTATGGCAAAATGGTAACAATTTTTGAATCTATGTGAGTATCACATGGTTGGTTGTTCATTGTACTATCCTTTCAACCGTTCTGTAAATTTAAAAATGTAAAATTGGGAGTAAGAAATCTAAACTACATAATTTTAAAAGCATACTGTATCTAACAATAAGTGAATGTCCCTTCCTGCTTTCTCACCAATGCCCTCTACCCATATGCATTCTAGAGGTACCAGTTGTCTATTGGCAAAATTGCCCCGTCATTGCTCTAGGTCTCCAGTGTCATGCAGAAACCACTCACACAGTAAATCCACTGTAACCGTTGACACAGTCACTGTCATAAGATGGCGTGCATTCTCAAGTGCACATGATTTATTTATTTCAGACCAACTGCATGCATACTTTTTTGTATTTGAGTCTTCAAATCAGAATTTGTATGTTATTCTAATTTTAAAAAATTATATAAAGCTCATGGGGAGGAACTTTATTTAAAATAAAAATTCTCTTTTGATCAGTTTTCTACCTGTAAATTAAGAGAACACTACCTGCCTCACAAGATTACTATCAGGATTCAGTGAAAAAATATATGAAAACATTGAGCCCAGAATCTGGCATTCAGTAAATTTATTATATTCAGTACATTGTAGCAATTATTATTACCCTAACCTTAATTTAAGAAGAACATTCTAATTTGTTTTCTGTGAAGAAAATAGCCAGGTACTATACGTAAGAATATATAATTAAGCTCAAATTTGTCATTTCTTGTGATAAAAAGTAGGTAAAACCTTATAAAATGTTCTACTCTGAGCAAAATAACCTCTAGATGTAACCTGGTCAATAGAAGGCTAGAATTATGGAAATTTGCATATAATATTAAAGTATTAAACTCATTGTACCTAAAGTCTTTAATCCTTAGAGAATCTATCTTAGAGAAGCTTTCCTATAGCCTATAGGGGTAGTATGCAATGATTCTTTTTCCTTTTTATGCCTCTAGCACTAGTAGGTGCAAATCAATAAATGTTTCCAGATTGAAGTAAAGATGGAAGAACAAAAAAAGTTTGTAAGCTTATGGAAATGATCATGGAGAAAGGAAAAATTGATAATGTAGGTGTCTTATTTCTTTTCTTGTGCTGCTATAACATAATACCTAAGACTAGGTAATTTATAATAAACAGAATTCATCGGCTCACAGTTCTGGAGGCTTGGAAGTCCAATATCAAGGCACCAGCATCTGGCAAGGGCCTTCTTGTATCATCATCCTATGGTGGAAGATGGAAAGGGGGTGAGAAAGAATAAGAGGGATCCAAACACACCCTTTTAAAATTTTATTTTATTTCAAAATTTTGGGGGGTACAGGTAGTTGTTGTACATGGATAAGTTATTTAGTAGTGTTATCTGAGACTTTGGTTCACCCATCACCTGAGCAGTGTACACTGTGCCCAATACATAGTGTTTTATCTAACCTCCTTTCACCATTCCCCTCAAGTCCCAAAAGTCCATTCTATCATTCTTCTACCTCTGTATCCTCATAGCTTAGCTTCCACTTAAAGTGAGAACATATAATAATTGGTTTTCCATTCATGAGTTACTTCACTTAGAATAATGGCCTCCAACTCCATCCATGTTGCTGCAAATGCCATCACTTTATTCCATTTTATGGCTGATTAGTATTTCATGGTGTATATACACCACATTTTCTTTATCCACTCATTAGTTGGTGGATATTTAGGTTAGTTCCATATTTTTGCAATTGCAAATTATGCTGCTGCTATAAACATGCATGCGCATGTGTCTTTTTCATATGACTTCTTTTCCTCTGAATAGATACACAGCAGTGGTATTCCTGGATCAAATGGTAGTTCTACTTTTGGTTCTTTAAGGAATCGCCATACTGTTTTCCATAGTGGTTGTACTAGTTTACATTCCCACCAGCAGTGTAAAAGTGTTCTCTTTTCACCATATCCATGTCAACATCTATTATTTTTTGATCTTTTAAATTATAGCCATTCTTGCAGGAGTAAAGTGGTATCTCATCGTAATTTTGATTTGTATTTCCCTGATAACTAGTGATGTTGAGCAATTTTTCATATATTTGTTGGCTGTTTGTATATCTTCTTTTGAGAATTGTCTGTTCGGGTCCTTTGCGCACTTTTTGATGACCTTATTTGTTTTTTCTTACTGATTTCTTTGAGTTTCTTGTATATTCCGGATAATAGTCTTTTGTCAGATGCATAGTTTGTGAATACTTTCTCCCACTCTGTGAGTTTTTTGTTTATTCTGCTGATAATTTATTTTGTTGTGCAGAAGTTTTTAATTTCATTACATCCCACTTATTTTGTTGTTGTGGTTGTTGCATTTGCTTTTGGATTCTTAGTCATGAATTCTTTGCCTAAGCCAATGTCTAGAAGAATTTTTCTGATGTTATCTTCTAGAATTTTTGTGGTTTCAGATCTTAGATTTAAGTCTTTGGTCCATCTTGAATTAATTTTTGTATAAGGTGGAAGATGAGGATTCAGTTTCATTCTTCTGCATGTAGCTTTCCAGTTATCCCAGTACCATTTGTTAAAAAAGGGTGTTCTTTCCCCACTTTATGTTTTTGTATGCTTTGTGAAAGATCAATTGGATGTAAGTATCTGGCTTTATTTCTGGGTTCTCTATTCTGTTCCATTAGTCTATATGCCTATTTTTATACCAGTAACATGTTGTTTTGGTAACTATGTGTCTCCAGATTTGTTCTTTTTGCTTAGTCTTGCTTTGCCTATGTAGGCTCTTTTGTTGTTCCTTATAAATTGTAGGATTGTTTTTTCTTTTTCTGTGAAGAATGGTAGTGTATTTTGATGGGAATTGCATTGAATTTGTAGATTGCTTTTGGTAGCATGATCATATTCACAATATTCATTCAACCCATCCATGAACATGGGATGTGCTGCAATTTGTTTGGGTCACCTATGATTTCTCTCAGCAGTTTTGCAGTTATTCTTGCACAGATCTTTCACCTCATCAGTTAAGTATATTCCTAAGTATTTTTTTGGCAGCTATTATAAAAGGGATTGAGTTCTTGATTTGATTCTCAGTTTGGTCATTATTGGTGTATAGCAGAGCAACTGATTTATGTACATTGATTTGTAACCTGAAACTTTACTAAATTCATTTATCAGATCTGAGAGCTTTTTGGATGAGTCTTTAGGGTCTTTATGATCATATCATCAGTGAACAGCAACAGTTTGACTTCCTCTTTTCCAGTTTGGATGCCCTTGATTTCTTTCTCTTGTCTGATTGCTCTGGCCAGGATACCCAATACTATGTTGAACATAAGTGGTGAAAGTGGTCATCCTTGTCTTGTTCCAGTCTCAGGGGAATGCTTTCAACTTTTCCCCATTCAATATGATGTTGGCTGTGGGTTTGTCACAGATGGCTTTTATTACTTTGAGGTATGTCCCTTTTATGCCATTTTGTTGAGGGTTTTTATCACAAAGGGATACCGGATTTTGTCAAATGCTTTTCCTGCATCTATTGAGATGATTATATTATTTTTTGTTTTTAATTCTGCTTATGTGATGTAAAATACAAATTGTAAATTCTGTTTATATGATGTAAAAATACAAAAAATTAGCCAGGTTCAGTGGCATGCACCTATAGTCTCAGCTACTCGGGAGGGTGAGGCAGGAGAATCGCTGATGAGGTAAGAGAGAAAGGTGAAGAATTTGAGGATGAAATAAAATGAGTGATTATAGTGCTTGACTATGGAATTTAAACTGAGGAAGGAGGGAAAAGTGGTCAACAGGAAGAGGTGAGACAGCTTAAAAAAACGGTAGAATCATTAGACTGTGGGTTCTAGTTGGATCCAAGGCTTGCTAGAGTTATAGTATAGACAGAAGAGTTAGAAAAGTGGTTGTCAGCTGTGGCTTATGCCTGTAGTCCCAGCACTTTGGGAGACTGAAGCAGGCGAATGGCTTGAGCCCAAGAGTTTGAGACCAGCCTCGCAACATGGCAAAACTCCATCTCCACAAAAAATACAAAAATTAGCCAGGCATGGTGGTAATTCCAGCTACTTGGGAGGCTGAGGGGAGAGGATCCAATGAACTCAGGAGGTTGAGTCTGCAGTGAGCTGTGATCAGGACACTACACTCCAGCCTGGGTGACAGAAAAAGACCCTGTCAGAAGGACAAAAAGAAAGAAAGAGAGAGAGGGAGGAGAGATAAAGGGAAAGAGGGAGGGAAAGAAAGAGAGAGAGAGAAGAAAGAAAGAAAGAAGAAAGAAAGAAAGAAAGAAAGAAGAAAAATAGAAAGAAAGAAAGGAAGGAAGGAAGGAAGGAAGGAAGGAAGGAAAGAGGGAGGGAAGGAAAGAAGGAAGGAAGAAAGAAAGAAAAGAAAGAAAAGAGAAAGAAAGAAAAAGAAAGAAAGAAGGAAAGAAAGAAAGAAAGAAAGAAAGAAAGAAAGAAAGAAAGAAAGAAAGAAAGAAAGAAAAGGAAGGAAGGAAGGAAGGAAAGAAACACAATGGCAAGAAATGTAGCATCTGGTTGCCTAAAGGTCAGAATTTCTATCTTCACCTCATCAGTTTTCTTCCCTGTAAAAATAGAGTAGGCTGCAACTGATGAACTGGCCTCTCATGACACAATTAGCTATTTGTCTTGCAGGGCAAAATAGTGCCCCTGTTAAGGCATCCATGGTCACTGGTCCAGGACTCAAGAAAGACAGCAATTCACTCTCAGCAGTGCAAACTGAGCCAGCCTGTGATTTGCAGCTGGTGCAAATGAGGTGATTTTTAGGGTGAGGACGTAATGGGTTTTTTTGGGGAAAAACATCTCAGCTCTTCAGATGAGTGAACAAAGAAATCAAACCTTTCTAAAATATTTCCAACTTTGATCCACTTACACTTTAATGCATTCAGAATAACTCTGCTTGTTCAATAATGCTTGTTGACTTGCTGATGGAAGTGTTCTAAGACCTTCAATTATATTTTCACTGCCTATTTCTTTTACTTTTGATAGCCGTATAATCATAGTCACAAAGAGGAGAAAGGTCTGAACAAAATGCATATGCATGCCAAGCACTTTGCAAGGCTTAAGTTATGCGTTCTTCACAGTTTAAAAACAAATAAGGAAATAAATACATTAGCATTGCAGAGTAGAAACGCATATGAATGCAATTGAGGGTAATTCTCAAAAAGACCTAAGGGGAATTGGTGAAATTTTAATTTTAGTATCCAGAACAAGGACTGCACGGTGGGTTGAAGAAGCCTGTTATTAACTTTGTCTTTTCAATTTTTCACACATGAGAAGGAGAAGCTGTGAAGAATCTCCCCTTGCCCTCTTCAGGAGTAGGGTAAGTTCCCTTTTCTTGACGATTAAGCGCTGTAATTACAGACTTTCCCCACATCTGTTCCTATATTCCTGGACTCCAGGGCTCACATCGCTATCAGTCTTTCCTGGTGGGTAGAGAAGAATATTTGACATCTCCTATTTTACAAATTTGAGGTGTTTAAAATGAGATCAAATAAACTATGGTATTAAATTAAAGAACTCCTGGTGCTTGCTTGCCTGTTGCAAGAAAGTCACTTTCTCATCTGGGGATTGTTCACCTGAGAGCGCTTGCTAACCCTGGAGAAAGTCCAGCATCCTCCACTGTGTCTCCCCCGACATCTGGCTGCCACGGCCCTGCCTCCGGCTGCACACACACTATCTCCGTCTGCTGTGGGGACCAACCAAATGTCACAGAGGAGGGAGCAGGAGATCACCTTTCCCTCAACCATGCTCTATAGACCTGGCTCCCCAAGGTGTACTTTTTTTTTTAACTTGCACTTTTTTTTACACACAAGTGCTCACAGATAACATTCCCCATGCCCTGCCTATGGCTGGCTTGCTGCAGCTAGAAGGAATTCTCTCCTAGGACCGAGAGCGGGGTCACCTCTTTCCCTGTGTCACCTCTGAGGGGCTCTGTGGATTTACGCTCCATGACCACTGCTACTGCGGGCGCTGCAGGTGGGGGAGTGAGCGAACGAGCAGGTCTGTGGCTCTCCTGCTCCCTGGATAGCCTGTGCAGGACCCTCGGCAGTCTGCTTGCAATAAACAGGCGAGTCTCATAGCCTCCAGACCTGCCCATCTTATTTCCAAATCCCAAGGACATTCCTCCCCACCAAGCTTTCTGCCACCAGAATGGTTGATACTAAGAATGTCCACCCTCTTCTCTGCATGTTAAGAGATGACTTGCAGAGCCCTGGTCACCCTTGTGTACTTGGAGTTCAGACCCCTGGTCACCCTTATGTACCCTGAGCTCAGACCCCTGGTCACCCTTGTGTACCCTGAGCTCAGACCTCTGGTCACCCTTGTGTACTCTGAGCTCAGATTCTTGGTCACTGTTGTGTACCATGAGCTCAGACCCTGGTCACTCTTGTGTACTCTGAGCTGTAGCAAAGACCTGGTTTGCCCAGGGCCACATCCTTGACCTGGGTGGGCGCAGACTCTACAGGAGGCCACGGTTTTGTGCCGAAAGCCCACAGAGTCAGGGGTGGGGAGCTAGGCTGGTGGCACCATTCCCCATTGTTGCACTGAAGCTAGCTCGGGGTGGGGTGGGTCGATATGTGAAACTTCCTCTGGGTTCCGAACAATCTGGAGGAGGTGCAGACCAAGATGTCCCCTTCTCTACTGATACGGGCCAGGATGGCAGCAGCTTGCTGTGAGAGCCTCAGGACCCAGGTGAGCTCCAGCTTCAGACTTTGGCCAACCTATTCACCCGTCACAGGGATGGCCACCAACGCAGGCACGTATGGACGCCACCAATGCAGCTGGCATCAGGGAGCAGCTGGGGAAATCCTCTGTCCTTTGAAGGCAGATCATGCCCAGGGGGATCCACAGCAGAGCTGAGATGAACAGCCACAGGCTTTCTTCTGCATCTTCAACTGGAGACATCGCACCGCTTCTCAATGTGCAAAGGAAGTCAACACAAGGAGGAAGGCTTCCGTGCTAAGGGTGAACTTGTCACCAGAAGTAGCCCAGAGTGGGGAGGAAGTGTCCCAGCTACCCACTCCTGCATAAAGTAGCTGTACGTACGGAATCTGGTCCAAGGAAACAGGTAATTTATTTGTTCACAATTTAGTGGCTCAGAAATTGAGGTTGGGTCAGCTGGGTGGTCCTTCTGTTCACCTTGTCTGGAGTAACTCATGCCAATGGTTGTGCAGTGGTTTGCCACAGCTGAGTGGACACAGAGAGCCTCACTATGGAGTCTGATGTGATGCTGGCCATCAGCTGGGTCACCTGGGTGCTGCTCCATCAGGCATCTGCAGAAAGCCAGCTTGGATGTGTTCACACGGCAATTTCAGGGCAGCAGGAGAGGGAGCCTAGAAATTCAGAGCCTCCTAAAGCTTAGAGTCCAAAGTTTCAAACCATCAAACAAGTCCTAAGGCCAGCCCAGACCCGCGAAGGTGAAGAGACAGACTCCGCTTGTTGATGGGAGGAGCAGAGACATCACATGTGGTCAGGTGTATGCCCAGGACAGAAGGACTCTGGTCCCATCCTGGGCCTGGACCACAGAGCACTTGTGACCAGCTCAAGGTGAGTATAGGCATGTTTGTTCCATGACACAGGAAAGACAAGAAGAGGAACCGGGAGACAGAGACCCCCGGGAAGGATCCTAGATGGCAATGTCCAATGTGTAGACAGTTAACAGACACCACCAGGACTCTGTACCAGGAGCCACACCCAACTCTCACAGCCCCTGGAAATATAAATTTGTGTCACCTCAATGGATCTAGAAACCTGACAATCTAAATGGCTAGTTGAGAACAAAGAGAACACTGACTCATACTGGAAGATAAATGCTATAAAGACTCCCATGATCTGAGGATGAGTCATAAAAACTGAGATTTCAACAATGGCTCATTTACCTACATGCATTATTGTGTAGTTTGTGTGTGTATGGGGGGTGTGAGTGTGTGTGTATGTGTGTGTGTGATTAAAGTAATTTGCTATACTTATTTATGCCTCTTTCCTGCCATTTTATATAGCGTATGTGGGAGATAATTACATTTATAATCTAGTATGTGAGTTTCATAATGTAAAAAGATTTTGACTGAACTCAAGGCTAGGTAGCTATTCCCCAGAGACCTGACACTGTGTCCATCAACTTATGAAATGTTGAGTTGTTGAGTTCTCTCCTTCAGTGGATAAGAGAGGACAGTGTTAGTTCAGGTGTAAGCAGCTGTTCTGAACTTTAACTTTGGAAAGAAGAGTGGCTGGATGTTGAGCAGAAGCTGAATTTATGTAGTGTTGACCATCAGCTTGTTAGTGTGCACCTTTCTTCCTGTTGAGGAGACCTCTTAAGGCAGGTGAGGATCGTGGTCTACCTCCCGGGCAGCCCTAGCGAGGGCCTTTCTTCTCCTTATACCTTGGCAGTTGCAACACGGCTCATAGCCTGAGTAAGGCGCTCAGACGTGCGTTCCTGTTAACTTGAGTTCGAGGGCTTGCAATGCCTTCTGAGGAGTTGAAACACATGGTGGTGAGTGCCCAGCGGGGCCTGAAAACAGCACAGCCTCCAGCTATAGCAGGACCCCAGCTGGCCTTGACACGACTTTCATTTTCTGCCTAAAGTATTCAGAGTTGGTTTTGGTCATTTACAACCAACATAGGGCACAAAGACAAAGACACAGCGATCAATTCTGCGTGAGCTTTGCAGGTGAGATGGGGACCAGGAAAGCGTGAGTGTAAAACATTAAGAACAAAGAAAATGGCGAATGCGTGCCACCTGTGAAAATCACTTATGTTATTGCTGTTACTCATTTTGAACTCAGCAGTAGGATTCAAAGCTTTTTGTATTAAGTATTCACATCCTGATAGCAACTTGTGCTTTATTTGCCTTTATCGCTCTAGGGACCTAGGAGGGAGGGTAAAATTACGGAAGAAGATATGTAAATTAACCTTTGGTTAAAAATTTATCATTAAGAAGAGAAAAACTGCATTTTCTATTAAGATATATTGTCAACGTTTACACGTTTATATTTGATTATACTTAGATTAGGTAAATATTTTGAAAATAAGACATTTATTTCATTTTCAATAATAGTGGTAAGAATAATAAAATTAGTTATAAGAAGTTTTCTGCTAACATGTAAATGAGAGGCTATAATTGAAAATCTTGATTAAAAAGTATCACTTATTTTTCCGTAGAATTTCTAAATAGCATCATAAAATCCTCTAGGAATTCTGATAGAACAACCTCGTTAGAAAAAGCCTGTTTATGTTTTACTCCTTCCACATTTTAAATGATTCATTCTTGCAAAGCATGCTTTTACTGCAGTCCATTGCTTTTTAGAATCTATAGGTTTGTAGAACTCAATTTCCTTAATCATGCATGTAAAATTAATTATTACAATTTTTTATTTTGCTGATTTCAGCAACTTGTGAAAGCACACGATGTAGCCTTCAGCGAAATATGTGGCATCTAGCAGAAAAGGGAAACATGGTTCTTATTCTTTCTTAAAATGAATTTTCTGTTTCAATAACTTGTATTCATATCATTAGGGCAAACATATTACTTTATTTTCTTCAGTTTGTATTTTCAGCAGAATATTGGAAGTAACATTTGAACCCACTCTAAAATATTTAACTATAACATGAGTGGTGTAACTGAGTTTTCTAAGAACATGGGCCTATTTTACAAGTGTGAGCATTTTAGCCGAAGATAATCTTAAGTCAATCAAGCAACTGTATTAGCCATTCTGTTCCCCATTAGACACATTATTTTAGAAACTACAATACAGCAATTATCGCAAAAACAGTGTAACCCAGAAAAATAAAATGTTACTTGGATTCAGGTGTAGTACTAATTTCTCCACCCAAATAATAATCACATAAAATTCTAGTATGTATGACTTGGGCATTTTTATTTAACACTATATTTTTTTAAAGAAACGATTACTTTGAGTAGAAATGCTATAGAGAAAGAATGTGAATGATAAGGCAGGACCAGAGGTTGTGTGTGGAATTCCTGTGTAACCTCAGCAGCATGTGGAAGAGCCTTCTAAGAGTTAGATGAGGCAAAGTACATTTCTGTGTCTTGACCTGCGTCTGTGCTGACAAATGTAAAAGCTAAAGTGTCCACAGCCCGCGCGTCTGCACTCTACAGCTGCAGAGACAAAGGGACACCCACTGCCTTCTCCTGAGACCTGATCCTCCGTACCTAGAGGAAAGGAGCCTCAGTTCTCCTGACCAAAGGTGAAGAATGCCTTTTATCTCACCTTCCACGCTGAGTAAGTTTTGTACAAATCAGTTAAAGATCTGTGTGTGCTTGTCTCTGTAACCAGAGGGCCCTGTGTGTCCTCATCTTTTTCTCTATTTTCTTGAAACTTTTATAGAAATATGTTAGAGAGAAGCCTTTTTTTTTTTTAAATGTGTACTCTCTTGCATTCCATGAATCAGAGCTGGGAAAACAGAAATTCAAGAAAAACAAGGAAAGACTCTTATTCTTTCTTAAAATGAATTTTCTGTTTCAATAACTTGTATTCATATCATTAGGGCAAACATATTACTTTATTTTCTTTTGTTCGTATTTTCAGCAGAATATTGGAAATAACATTTGAACCCATTCTAAAATATTTGACTATATCATGAGTGACGTAACTGAGTTTTCTAAGAACATAGGCCTATTTTACAGGTATGAGCATTTTAGCAGAAGATAATTTTAAGTAAATCAAGCCTTTTTAAATGTAATTTGGTTAATTTTTAAAAGCCACTGAGAAAGTTTGTATGTTGTCGCTTCTAAATCTCGCGTTGAATTGTCATCCCCAGCGAGGGATGGGGATGGGACCTGATGGGAGATGTTCCACATGGTCGTGGGGCAGATCCATGAGGCTTGGCATGTCCTCACAGTAGGGAGTTCTCCTGAGATCCAGTCCTTGGAAAGTGTGTGGCACCTCCTCCCCTCTTTCTCCTGCTCCTGGCTCTCCCCATGTGGGACGCCAGCTCCCACTCTGCCTTCTGCTATAATTTTAAGCTCTCTGGGGCACTCCAGAAGCTGAGCAGATGCTACCTCTATTCTTCCTATACAACCTGCAAAAACGAAGCAATTAAACCTCTTTTCTTTATGAATCACCCAGTCTTAGATTTTCCTTTACAGCAACACAAGAATGTCCTACCACAGCCACCAAGATTTCCTGTCTTTCCTTCCCCTGAATGCACAAGGGCAAATCTGGAGAAGATCCCAAATCTTTCCCAATCCTCGCCTGCTGCTATTTTTCTATGCTCACCTGGAGGAGCTCCCAGCCTGATCAGATCAGGACTCAGTTTTCAGGAAATGATGGAAACAGGACGGCCCTCGTAACTTTGCTCCATTTCCTTCACTTAATCATCTAGAAGGCAATTTCCAGATATTTTTTAAAAATTCGAAAATGTAAGGGCTGATGCAGAATTGTGTTTAGGGAATTTTTGTTAGAATCTCATTGATTCTGCATCTAATTGAAAGATGGAGTATATGAAAGGGCTTGACCCTTGACCTTTATCCCATCCTAAATTGCTCATGAGTTTAAATTTCTCTAAATTGTACACTTAAGCCACATAGCCTAAACCAAAATAATGTGAAATAATATAGACCATACCAGCAATTCAACTAAACTCTGAAATGACAGAGTTGCTGAGTCAGCTGCCCACTGAACTTGTGCACTCATCAGGACACTGAATGTTTTTCTTAAATATTACAGTTGAATGCTAAAGCTCTTCACTTAGCTGTGTGATGGCTCACACCTGTAATCCCAGCACTTTATGAGGCCAAGGCACGAGGATTGCTAGAGTCCAGGAATGTGATACTAGCCTAGGCAACATAAGAAGACCCAGACCCTACAAACAACTTAAAAATTAGCTGGGCATGGTGGCACATGCCTGTGGTTCCAGCTACTCAGGAAGCTGAGGCAGCAGAGGTGCTTGAGCCCAGGAATTCAAGGCTGCAGTGAGCTCTGATAGCACCACTGCCCTCCAGCCTGGGCAACAGAGTGAGACTCTGTCTTTGAAAAAAAAAAAGAAAAGAAAGAAAGAAAAAAGGAAAGCTGAAACCAAGATAGCAGACCTCAGCCCGAGTCTTTATGAAAGAGAGAGCTGAGGCTCCCACTGCAGAAACGTAAGAAGACTTGAGAAGCAAGAACTAGCAGTAATCACAAAATTAGAAGACTGTGAATATTTGAACAGGACACACTATTTTCCATATTTTTCTTGCCATAAAAGAGAATTTCTGGTGTCCTTCGTCAATTGTGATATGACAAGAATTGAGAAGAGTCTGTGATCGTACCCTACTTGAAAGCTAGTAAATTAGTTTGCTATAGTTTCGTGGATGACAGCAAAAAGACAGGAGGTGAGAGTCCTGGGTCAGAGATAAAGGATGATTTGTTGTTCACAGCAATAGCCTGAGGCAGAGCATCAGTGTTGATTTTAATGAGAGTTCCCTGAGCCCTGGTTCCCAAAAGGGGAGTAGATGAGGACCAGAGGACAGCAGCACGCACATGGGATTGTCTCACATAGATAAGCCCCAAGCTTAGGGAACCCCAGCCTTTTAAAATCAGCATAAGCATGGCTAGCCTTTGCTCCACATGGAGACTTTATTTCACTGCACAGTAAGGGAGTAAGCTTCCCTTTGCTCCAAAAGTAGACACTATCACCATTTTCCAAGGCTGTTTACTAAACAGACATCCTTGAAAAGAGACTCCAGAGATAGTCGAGACCAAAGAGAAGTCAGTGCCTTTGCGAAACATGCAGAAACACAGGAGCCTCGTGAAGTACTGATTCCCACCCTGGAGGAGAAAGATGCATCGCACTGGTCCGCCCATCCAATGCACTCTTTTTTTTATTTGAGACAGAGTCTCTCTCCGTCGCCTAGGCTAGAGTACAGTGGCATGATCTCAGCTCACTGTAACCTCCACCTCTCAGGCTCAAGTGGTTCTCCGGCCTCAGCCTCCCGAGTAGCTGGGATTGCAGGTGCCTGCCACCATGCCAGGCTAGTTTTTTGTGTTTTTAGTAGAGATGGGGTTTCACCACGTTGGCCAGGCTGGACTCAAACTCCTGACCTCAGGTGATCTGCCTGCCTCGGCCACCCAAAGTGCTGGGATTACAAAAGCGAGTCACAGCGCCTGGCCCAAATGCATGTTTAGTAACCATTTGCAGTGAGCCACCAGTGCTGCTGAGCATCAAGTGCACAGTGGTGACAAGATAGACATAGGTTGAACTATGGAGACAGTGGGAGGGAAGCTGAAGTTAATTGAATTTTGCCAGTTATTACTCACTGTGTTGATAGCATTTTGTATTATGTTTTGTGATTTTAGGGAAGTAAATAATAAACTATTTCTAAAGGATTAAATGAGTTTACTAATATATTCTGTTCTCCAATTCTATTTGCCTAATAATATGTGGAATTTCTCAAAAGAAAATCTTCCTGCCATATGTATTTCAGGACCACCATCTTCCAGGTTTTGAAGGGAGTAGGCTGCTTGAGTTTCCTTCATACTATCTTTTCTCATAGATCTCTAATTCATGATTCAGAGAGAATAAAGCTGTGTCTGTTGTTACCAAGTTATTTTGGTACTTACTTGAATGCTTACTGCACAAGCCCACTCAAACAAGTCAAGTAGATGAAAAAAAGACCTAGCATTTATAGAACAGTTTACAAAGTGTGTTTCCTATGTCTTTGCAACAAGCTTAGAGAGATGCATTACGTTTATTCTTTATTATAGGTACCCACACTCAAAATACGGAACAATTATACAGCCAGACCATTATTCCTGAGTTCAATTTGATCATGAAGGTTAAATAAGCAATTGAAAAGAACACAACTTTCTCTTCATGTTTTCCAACAATGCCATCACACCATTATAGCAATAGTGTTTTATTTTATAAATTGGATGCAATTTTCTTAACTATTATGTAAAAATACTAGGAAAATATTTCAATACACATTATGTATTTCAATAATTCAGATACATTTGATTTTCTATCATATTAACAGGAGTTGAGAAATACTGACTAGTGAGGCTTCTACCCACATCTAAGAACCTAACAGGCCAAATAAATAACTTTTAGGTTTCAGGTTTTATTATTCTTAACAATTTGAGTGAACAATAAATTTTTTCACTGAAAGCACAAAATGCCAGATTAATGTAAAAAAGAGTTTCCACATATAGCTATATTAATACTCTCTCTGAATTACTTTATATACTTCATATAACTTTGTTATATGACAAATGTTTAATGGGCCCCATCTTACAACGGGAGGGAAAGTACCTGTCACTAAGCCAAGAAACAATTATGAAACGTAAAAGACAGAAATCCAACTGTAGGTGTTTTCTTCATTGGAAGCTGCATGTCCAGGCACATAGTTAATCAGGTTCATGTGGATTTCAAGGCACTGGGCAATACTCACGCTACCTTCACGTCTTCCCATCCCACTTTGAGTTTACAAATTGATTTTATACATGTGTCGCAGGCAGGGTCCCAGCAGGAAAGAGAGAGCATTACAATGGAATAGCAAAGGACAGTTAATAAAGTGGATATTTACCAAAATTGGATAAGTTTAGGAAAACACGGATGATGTAGAAAACCAGGGCTAGTAAATCTCAAAGGCCATTAGGACCCAAGGCCCATGAGACTATGGGAAGAAGGCAGCTATCAGGACCTGAGGGAGGGAGGCATGCAGCTGGGGGCATAGGCACAGCCACAGGCTTAGTGGGGAGGGCTGTGGCCTGACCCTGCTGACCACTGCTCTCCTGCGGCCCAGCTTGAGCCAGAGGCCCCTCCACAGAGGCTCCTGGAGTGCAGAGGAGCGGACAGAGAAGGGTGGACAGCAAACCCAGAGGGTGCAAAGGGCCCTCATAGCACCTTGGGTCCTCCGTCATCCCAGGAGGTGGGAGCTGGGGGGGCCAGTCGGCAGACAGGCAGATATACTGACCATCGCAGGGTTTGCAATACCAGGCAGAGGCTGCTGGCTTAAGGAACTGGCCACAGAGCCGTAAACCAAGTGCAATTCAGGAGCCTACACCCAGCTTTGAGGCCGATGAGGGGCAGGGACGTGGCTTCACGCGTGTGAGCTGGGATACACATTGCTTGCAGTTGGCCTCCCAGCGGCAGAGAGTTGGCCTGCAGCCTGCTGACGTGGTGTGTGAAGGCTTGAGCAGCTCTGGCCAGAGCCAGTGTGCTCCTCCTGCAGGCCCACCCTTTCCCGAGCCATCACTCGGAGGTGATAACTCATCATCAACCTTTCCCGCTAATCCAAGCCCTGCCTTAAAAATCCTCATCCCCACAAACCCAGTACTTACAAGCCTATGGGATCAGTGGGACCAGTCTGTAATCTCACTGCTATGTTAAACCCTAATCCTCCATTCCATCCACCTTTCCATGACAATTCACCCCTGTCACACAGCGGGGATGCAGGAATGCTCTTTCCTGGGGAAACTGACAAGACAGGGTCATCGAGGAGAGGCATAATTGCCTCTATTCTCTGGTCCTCCCTCAGAGAAGCGTGTCCATTTGGTGTTGTCCACACAGGTGGCTGCAAGGCAGGGCAGGGAGAGCTGCAGGGACATTCCTGCAGCCCAGGTGGGCTGTTTCTGAGAAGCCTCAGGTCCAAGGAGACACAGACAGCATCACTGAGCCAGGAACCAAAACAAAGCAGTGAGTCTTTCCAAATTTACCAGCAGGGTAAGTTCAAATAGAGAGAAGTTTCTTACTCCTAGGGGAGATGCTTAGGGGAATTCTTCCCCATGGAAACCATGAAAGAAAGAAAACATCTTTCTCTAACAATACATTTCTCAATTACCTTATGTAGATGTATGTAATTTGGCAATTGAGGGAACATCAGTGGTCCAACCAAATGACTCCAAGATCTCGGAAGGGTTGACAGAGAACAGGGTTCAAATGCACTTGAATAAGCCAGGCCCTCAGGACAATGGGTGGAAACACTGCAAATGCCACCAAGAGGCTTTCGTTGAGAATCCAGTGAGGTTTGACTCACCTAGTAGTTACACTTTCAGGAAATGTTCCTAAGAAAAACATTCCAAAGTGCGCAAAGCAATTTACACAGAAAAGTTCATCACAATGCTGTTTATTCATGCAGTCGGATGGAAGGAGTAAGTGCTAGTGTTTGACAGCACTGTAAGATGATGGCAGCCAACAATAACTTACTGCATATTTCAAAATAGCTGGAAGACTTGAGATGTTCACCACACAAAGAAATGATAAATGTTTGAGGTGATGGCTGCCTGGACACCCTGATTTAATCATTACACATTGAGTACACTCATCAAAATGTCACATGCATCCCATAAATATGTACAATTATTATGTAGATCAAAAAATGCTGTTTATTATATTAAGATAGGGAAGTAAAATAGGGAACTGAGTAAGTCAAATAGTGAAATAGGGAGCTGTACCTTAGAATAGGATGCCATTTTCAAATGGGTTAATGTAGGTGTCCATTTATTTACAAAAGCCACATAGGTCACAAAGCCAGTTTTGTTAAAAACCAATTGTTTCTACAATGTGGCTGACCGAGCGCTCACTCGATAGCCACCAGCACATCCTGGTCCTTTTGCAGCAAGGCAAGGCTGGGGTAGTGCCAGCCAGCAAGCTGGGGACCGAAGGAACAGAGTATGAATCTCAGTGCTTCTTCCTTTCCACTGCTGCTGTCAGAGGCTGCAGGTGGAGGTGGCAGAGGCTCAGGACGGAAGAGGCCTGGGTCACCAGGTTGCCTCCTGCAGAGCAGCACTGGTGGGAGTCACAGGATACCCTGGAAGGGAGAAGCACTGACCCAGCGAGGTGTGACGTCGCTGAGATTTCCCCATTACAAAATCCAGTCCCTCTTTATATGGAAAATACATAAATATATGTATAAAAATTTATTGCTAATAGTTATTTCTGAGTGGTAGAATTACAGATTTTTTAAGGCTCTTCTCTAATTTTATGCATTTTACGTAAAAAAAATTAATGTACATGACACCATATGGATATAAATGCAGTATG
Organism: Cacajao melanocephalus; assembly: GCA_963573385.1. Classification (NCBI taxonomy): domain Eukaryota; kingdom Metazoa; phylum Chordata; class Mammalia; order Primates; family Pitheciidae; genus Cacajao; species Cacajao melanocephalus. The sequence continues at coordinate 22,571 of CAUYLG010012635.1, read as the reverse complement.
TATATTTTTAAATGCTCTTTATGGTTGAATTCAAGACAAAAAGCGAGACGATCTCAACAAACATGTGAAAAACACCTAACTACTCTGATGAAGTGATAAATTATTCAGTTTATACATGGGAGAAATGCAGACACAGTTAAAAGATGAGTATTTCTGAATGACCTGCAGTTTCACTTCAAAAGGAGCTTTCTAGGAATCACAGAAACAAGTCCAACTTTCGCATCCACTCTGGCTGTGACTGATTTGAGACACTCAGATTTTGATTGGTAGTTCAAAGATTCATAGCATTGATTTGTAATTTTATTGCCACACAAAGGCAGTAAAATCCTTGAAAATTTTTAAAACATTCAGCATTTTAACTGGGAACAGATATAGACACAAGTAACATTTTCAAATTGTATTACATATCATTGACATGAGTCACTCTGCTAATGCATATGTCATCAAATACATATGCAACATTACACTTTAATCTAGATATACCTAGCTAACTTTTGTAATGAACTGTACACACCCTCTCTAACTTGAGATCTTAGTTATGGTGAAAATCATAAAACTTTTCTTTCAGTGTCAGTAATTAACTATGCAGAAGTTGTTTATGAGTCTCGGCTGCATAGAAGAAAAATGGAGTGATTGCGAATCTGCCTTTTACAAAATGCTAGCAACTGCCTATGACAATAATGTTGACCACCTGATCAAAGATAAAAAAATATCTATCTAAGATCATAATGAGTGAATACATACAAAAGTTTAGGTGAGAGAGTTATGTAGGAAGAACACAGTTTTTATGTTAGGAACACACGATTTTAATTTGGAATTAAGGGTACCATCTTCACTTAGCCACACAAAAACACATCGTTGTTATTTCCCTCCTTGGGATACTATCAATGGTAGCATTCATTAGAAAAAGAGCAATTTGGAGTCAGAGACACAGTGTGGAATACCTTCCGCACTATTTACTTTGGTGTGAACCCAACCAGAGGTTGCATAATCCTTTGAGGTGAGGTTGAGAAGACGCAGTCCTGGTGGAACGCCCTGGAGAGTGGCAGGGACTGGGGAAGCAGGTGTGGAAGACATGTGAATTCAAATTTGAACTATAAAAATACCATTCAGACTGAAAGCCTGCAAATCCAAGACCACAAAGTGAGGTTTAAGTTTTCACTGAAACTCACAATAGACTTGCCCAGAGCCATTTTACTCTGCTTTAAGAGAGGATTAGAAACAAGTTGTTGGTTAAACAAAATATCATAGTATCTTTATGTGATAAGAATGTGATAGTGCCATATGTACTCATAGGAATGACTTACAAGATATATTGTGAAAGAGGAAACATTCTTGTCCATGTATATTTAGCCCATACACACTTATCTGACTGTAGTCTATGGTAAATCCTTATAATGCTTGTCACCCATGAGAGGGAATTGGAAGCAAAGTCAAAAAGTGAAAACACTGTCTTTTCTGCTCCTCTCTCCCCTCCCACCCTCCACCCTCAAGTGGGCCCCAGTATCTGTTGTTCCCTTCTTTGTGTTCATGAGTCCTCATTATTTAGCTCCCACTTATAAGTAAGAGTATATGGTAACTGGTTTTCTGTTCCCGAATTAGTTTGCTGAGGATGACAGCCTCTAGCTCCATCCATGTTCCCACAAAAGACAGGATCTCAATATTTTTTATGGCTGCATAGTATTCCATGGTGTATATGTAGCACATTTTCCTTATCTAATCTGTCATTGATGGGCATTTAGGCTGATTTCATGTCTTTGCTCTTGTGAAAGTGCTGTAATGAACACTCGCATGTGTCTTTAGAATAGAATGATTTATATTCCTCTCGGTGTATAGACAGTAATGGGAGATGCTGGGTCGAATAGCAGTTCACCCTTTAGCTCTTTGAGGAATTGCCATACTCTTTTCCCCAATGATTCAATTAATTTACACCCCCACCAACAGTGTATAAATGTTCCCTTTTCTCTGTAACCTTGCCAGCATCTGTTATGTTATGACTTTTTAACAGCCATTCTGACTAGTGTGAGATTGTATCTCATTGTGGTTTTGATTTGCATTTCTCCAATGATCAGTGATATTAAACTTTTTTTTAATATGCTTTTTGGCTGCATGTGTGTCTTATTTTGAAAAGTGTCTGTTCATGTCCTTTGCCTCCTTTTTTAATGGGGTTGCTTGTTTTTCTCTTATAAATTTAGGTTCGTTATAAATGCTGTATATTAGGCCTTTAAAAAGTATATTAATTAACTTAAAAAAAAAGGAAAACCTAAAGAAAAAAACCAACAACTCATCTATCTTCAGTCCAAATCAGTCACATCCATGAGTTTAATTCAGACCATGAGCCACCAATTTACAAATTTGAATTCTTTTCTAAGCCTCAATATATTTGTTTTTAAAACAGACACCAATTCCTTGCTTATCTGATAGTATTATTTCTTAATCAAATATAAATAATATGCAATATATAGAAAATACTTTAAAAAGTGTAAAGAATTATGTATTTGCAAAAGATAATAGTGTCTTATCTGCGATATCAACAATATTACCCTGATCTAACTCTGGGAAGCAGACACAATACATGGGATGCTTTCTTCTTCAAGGTTTCAGCATTAATGAATGTGGGACATAAATATGGCACAGAAATAAAAAACTTGAGAATTACAAAGCTTAAACAGTGTCTTTAACTCGGGGGGGTCCTAGCATGCTGTCTTTAGTTTCTGGATTTCTTGCTGAGAAGTTAGTGGGAAGCCCTGTTGAGCTCTTTCTCTTTTATTTTTATTACTGAGATTGAAACTTTTATTCACACAAGCAGATATGATTAAAAAAATATTTACTGAAGAAGTGAGCAATGAATGAGTGGATTGAAAGATCCTTCCCATCCTTCTGTTCCCTGTGGTCTGTTAGTCTCAGGAGCCCCTCTCTCTATGAGGACAACCATCCAAGCAAGCTGCCCACAGGAGGCAAAACCCTTGTGGATGATAGGGATCCACACTGTCCTACCAGCTGTCACTCAGTCACAGGACTCTGCCAAGTCCTCCAGCTGGATGCTAGCTCTGAAAGCTCTGGATCCCACCCAGAGTCTTCTGCCTAGGCATCTGCACCATGGAATGAGTGAAGAAATAGAGCAGATATCAATGCCTGTTCTTTGAGACAGGGTCTTGAGACAGGGTCTTGCTCTTTTACCCAGGCTGGAGTGCAATGGTACAATCATGGCTCACTGCAGCCTCCACCTCCCAGCCTCAGGTGATCCTGCCACCTCAGCCTCCTTGAGTAGCTGGATTACAGGTGTGTGCTACCATGCTCGGCTAATTTTTTTTTTTCATTTTCTTGATTTTGAGATGGAATCTCGCACTGTCCCACCCAGGCTGAAGTTCAGTGGTATAATCCCTGCTCTTGCAGCTCTGCCTCTCAGGTTCAAGTGATTCTCCTGCCTCAGCCTCCTGAGTAGCTGGGACTACAGGAGTGCGTCACCATGTCTGGCTAATTTTATATTTTTAGAAGAGATGGAGTTTCACCATGTTGGCCAAGCTGGTCTGGAAATCCTGACCTCAGGCCATCCACCCACCTCGGCCTCTCCCAAGGTGCTAGGATTACAGGCATGAGCCACTGCACCCAACCATTTTTTGTGTGTTTTCTGTAGAGACAAGGTCTTTCCATGTTGCCAAGGTTGGCCTTGAATTCAAACCATCCACCTGCCTTGGCCTCCTGACATGCTGGGATGACAGGTGTGAGCCCTGCCCTCGCCCCAGTGTATGTCCTGTGTTCTCTAGATTGTGATAAGCAGTTAGTCAAAGTTTGTAAGGGGCCAATACAAGACGTAATACTACTACAAACATTTAGACATTTTTCATAGGAATGAGTGTCCCAAGTCCCACAATTCTTAATGCCTACACTCCACAGCAGACACAACTCTGTATGTCCAGATGTAATGTGGGAAATAGATATAATATGAAGTTATGGCAAAAATTCCAAACTGGACTTCAGGTCAGATGTCTGGTCAGATTTCTGCCACTGAATTCCTAAGGGGAGCTGAACTTCCTCTTCTGTAAACTAAGAAGAGATTTAGAATAACAGGGTCTCTTTTCTTCCTTCTAACTTCTACTATCCTCTGTCTGAGTTTGTTTTAATTTAAATTCACTTCCACCTTTCTATGCCCCAATACATTCTATTGTAATATGTTGGTAACAATTTCTATTTCAAAATATCTCATAGATCAGATCATTCCTTTAAAATTAATATTAAAAGTCCGTGATATCACCACAATCTCTGATGATACCAACAGATGTTTTGCACAGGATTGGCAAAATAATTCCTGTGGCCCAAATCCAGCCCTCTGGCTGCTTTGACACCACAAGGACAGAGCTGAGTAGTGTTGACGAGGACGTTATGGCCAGCAAAGGCTAAAATATTTAGCATCTGGCTGTTTCCAAAAATGTTTGCCAACCGCTGTTTTAAATGATCAGGGTAAATGTGTTCTTTTGTCTTGTCTAGGGCTGATGCTATGAGGTTAAATTGATCTCAACTGGCAAACCTCATTCTGAAAGCTGAGATCTGGAGTTCAATGATTACCCAAGAGACCAGCACACCTGAAAAGCTTGTGTGCAAACGTCCAGCTTAGAGCTCTATGTTTCTAGCTGCAGGGGTAAATAACTTCATCCTCCCATGTCTCGATTCCCTAACCTGTAAAATGGGTGTCATAGCAATAACATCTTATAGGATACTTTTGGAATCTTATTAAATAATGTACACAAAACTATAGCACAGTGTGAGGCACACAGTAGAGGTTTTAAGTTGTTAGTTTATTTCTCATTACCAACACACGCATGCACTCACACACACATACACACACACACACACACACACACACACACACACACACACTGCACATGCCACCTATTTAAACAGAAAGTGAATTGTCTCCCAATCACATAGGATTATGACATTAAGAAAGCAAATGTACAGTCTTTTTGCTGAGAGTCTCAGAAACAGGTCTATACTGGCTTTGTTGTCAAAATATCATCCCTGAGCCAGATAAGTTTCAGTACAACAGAAATCAAGAAGTAAAACAAAAGAAAAAAAATAAACTGAAATTAATGCAACTCATACGCATAAAGACAAGACAGAAAATATTGTTGCCTAGTATTTTATATTATACTTAAAAAGTTAAGAATTTAAAGTGGCAAATTATACAGAAAGTCTCATTATTTTATAGTAACATGGCATTCTCTACTTAATGAGCAATTGCATTTGATTCTTCACAGCAAATGATACAGTAACTGAAATGAAAAGACTTAGAATATAACAAAAATTCTGCATGTTGATACCTGTAAAAGTAGTAATTTTTTTCTAGTTATACACACCAAAATTTTACATTTAGAAAGACAATAAAAGAGGAAAACACACAAACAACATTTTTAAAACCCTTTTAGTAATGCTGAAAACATGCCTTGTTTCTAGCTTCATTGATTTTTTTCTTTAAAACAAGGTTTTTAAAAAATATTTTCAAATATGACATAGTCATTGTTCAGCCACACCCAAACCATTTGTTGCCACCGTATCATCAATTTCCTTTTAATCTTCCCCAAGAACTGAGGTAAAACATGCTGAGCTGCGGCTTTCCCTTTCTGCAGCAGGAGAAAATTTACGAAGCACCGCTGCTCTTTTTCCTGTCAGTTTTCTGCCCCACCTTCCCTCGAGGGCAAACCCCCTCTGCAGTCAGGATGCAGCCGTGTGTCTGGGAAGCAGGGTATGTTACAGGGTGTGCTCCATTGATTAACCATGAAAACAGTAATGGAACTGCCATTGATCCCTGAAATGGCTCCTCTGAAATCCGTTAGGACGTCTGCAGGGTCACTACTCATGTACCATGGTGAGGATAAGCTTCAAGCTATCTGACTGCTTGCTAACTGCCAACTGCAATAAACTGCTTACTTTTCCATTACCAGCTGAACAATTGCCTGCCAGAGTGGAGTGTATGGAAAATAGATAAAGAAGCTTCCAAACTTCACAAGTGCAGGCAGAATCGTTTGCACTACTGGGTTTGAGAATTTTCAGTCTGGAAAATAACTCTCCTGTATGCCAGAAAGTATAAAGTGACTCCATTTCAAAGTTCCAGAGTTTAACAATAAAATATCTGGCTCCTTCTTATATTACATTTAATTTCTCAAAGCACTTTCATATTTCCATTACTTGCTTATTTCTCAGGATTGTGTATAAGGATTACTCCTAAACATGAAGAAAATCATGATGAAACCATGACTAAAATAATATTAAAAGATTATGTGAGTGTCAATAAAAGCAAGACTCTAAGTTAGTTCTCAAGCCACTCACCCACTCATCTATTTACCCACCTGCCCACCCACATACCCACCCATCCACCCATCCATCCATCCCCTCATTTATCCATCCATCCATTTTTCCCTCCATCCACCCACTTATCCATCCATCCATCCACTCATCCATCCATCCATCCATCCATCCATCCATCCATCCATCCATCCTTCCCTTCATCCATCCACTCATCCATTCTTCCATCCATCCATCCATCCATCCATCCATTCATCATCCATCCACCTATCTGTCCATCTATCCACCCATCTTTCCATCTGTCCCTCCATCCATTCATCTATCTATCTATACATTCAATCATCCCAGGAAGGTTCTTGCCACTGAGTCACTGAAAGATATAGTGATGTATATAACTTGTATTGTCCTATTATTTCAATTAAATTCATGTAGTCTAACAACAGAAAAACTTACGCATAGTCTATGAAAATTCAGAAAAAGTGCCTTATCTATACAAAAATGTGTATGTATCACCATTTCTTTCCATCACCAGATGAAATTATTTTGTGGGAAGCTTGGGAGAAATGGTGCTTGTTCCTATTGAGCATGGTGCATATCTGGAGTAACATGACTTAGAAGTATTCTTTTACCCAGTGAAATGTGAAGAAGAGGACTTGCTAGGTGGCATTGGTAGATGGTCCTACTCAGTACACACTTGTAAACTACACTACCCATGAGTGAACCTCACTCACCATTCCTACTTCTTCCAAGCCACAAGGCATCTGTATGCAACTGTTACTGTCAATTTTCAGCTGCAGGTGAAGCTCAGACAAATTTGCCAACTGAAACTCACCCACAAAGTAGTTGACCTGATGTATTTTCTATCTGACAAATATTTCCTGGAAACACTGTTAGTAGTAGACAGAGTAGCTGATGTTTATTGAGCATTTGCAGTTCACCTGACACAATGCCCAGTGATTCATACACACTATTTCATCAAATTCTTATCACAACCCTGTGAGATAAGTAATTTTACTGTCATCCTGTTTTTCAGATGAGAAAACTGAGGCTTTGAGAATAAGTACCTGGACTAAGGTCATGCAATGAGGAAGGGCCAGGCCAGGTTGAAAGCTAAACATGTGGGTGTCCATACCCCAGACCCCTCACCTGTGTGGTGACTGATCAACTTTGTACCAGGCCCAACGCCGAGACAAGGGCGCCAAAGGTCTGCAAGGGTAGCTACCTGGAGCTGACACAGTGATGTATATAGTTTGTATTGACTTATTATTTAATCAATCAAACTCAGGGGGTCTAACAAGAGAAAAACTTACACATGGTCTATGAAAATTCAGAAAAAGTGCCTCATTTATACAAAATTAGAACTAAGAAATCATAGCCATGAAATCTTCTGTTTTATAAGAAAGATTATTTATTTAAAGAATTAAATTATAGAAAGACTAAAATTCTGTGAATTCTCTCCCCCACCTAAAAGGACAGTGACTCACTAGGGCAGACGTAGCCGCACCCTCTCTCCATACATCAGCTACTACAATAGACCATCATATACAAGGGACATCTCACTTTTATTTTATAAGGAGACAGTTTTACCTGAATTTAAAAACTGTGTTTGAAGGTTGACAATACAATATTAAATCCAATAGTAACAATTAGACGATGCTTGCTGTTTTCTTTTTGAAGTGTCTAATACGTCATCTACCCAGGACAGACTTGGAAATGAGCCAGTCCTCAAGCCATGACTGCCCAATTCACCGCAGATGAGCCAAAGTACAGCCAGGTGGCTATACTTTATTTCTGAAAATATAATGTATTTAGATCACCTAGTTTAACTCTGTAATAATCACAACAAATGTTTGTGTAAGTGACGATACTTGAGCACATGCAGGACACGCTTGCCATGAAACGACTAAAATTTGAGTTTGCCGTTTTCTACCAGAAGTGAATCTTCCATCATGTCAATCAATGTATTTCTTCAGTATCAGCATCGGTGAGACATGTTTATGTATCTATACCATTATGGGAGTACATTATATCCACACACAGATACACATGCCCACATGCACACACATGCACACTACTCAGGGAATACACACACATATCTTTGTACAGGATCTGTACAACATATTTCCCAAGTTGGGTCTTCCCTCAGATCCCAAGCCAAGCCAGGACAGTATGGCTCTTGTCTGAGTAGTGCAGGACACTTGGTTTTATGTAATCCCACGGTTTCCTCAAGACTAAGAATTTGAGAACCTGTGCCCTTGCAGATTTCCCAGGGAAGCTGAGATGTGAATCTTAACGCCTCTTGAGAGACCTGCTAGTCTATCCCGTCCTCTCTCTTGATTCAGACAGCAAACAAGCCTTGGATTATTGTGTGTTCCTTGAATGCTGCAGGAACCCCACGTTCTGAGGAGGTGGCTGCCAACTGGGAACAGCAGGGATGGGTTTCCCAGGGGCTCACAGGGTCCTTGGTGCAGGAACAGGACTCAGCACCACCAGCCATCATGGCAAACACAGGAAAGAGGCACAAAATAACAGAGACATCTTATCCCTGGATACGCATGTAAAGGAGGGGAGAAATCACTGAAGAACCTGTCAAAAACAGCTGAGATGGGCAGATCATTCGAGGTCCGGAGTTCGAGACCAACCTGGCCAACATAATGAAGCCTCTTCTCTACTAAAAATACAAAACTTAGCCAAGCATGGTGGCGTGTGCCTGTAATCCCAGCTACTTGGGAGGCCAAGGTGGGAGAATCCCTTGAACCCGGGAGGTGAAGGTTGTAGTTAGTGAGCCGAGATCGTACCACTGCACTTTAGCCTGGGCAACAGAGTGAAACGCCTTCTCATATTAATTAATTAATTAGTTAATTAATTAAAATAAAACAGAGTAAAAATTTTTAAAAATGCCAAAGAAAAACCACAAAGAAGAATGAAGTGTTCACAGACCAAACCTAGAAATATGTTTGCTAAAAGAATACCTGGTAAAAATAGGCAAAATTGTGCCAGGTTAAAAGGCAAAACTTCTGAATGAACAAGATAACTCTTTTTAATCCAGTGGTATCAATAACTCTCCTCGTCTAGCTCTGTGAGCAATGGGAAGAAAACAAAGATGAAGAATTTTATTTCAAAATTCCTCCCATAAACATATGCTGAAAAGAATTCATTTCCCATAATACTTGAAACATATATTTGAAAAGCAAAAGGGATAGAGATGAAATCTACTAGGTGTGCTTTATAAGGATTATTTAATGAAGTAATTTCTAGAAAACCTGGAATTACAACAATAGATTAACTACAGAAACTAAAAGATATTTTCTTCAAAATTACTTAGAACCCAATTTCCATTTTTATCAAACTTTGAGACATTTAATACTCTCACTCTTAAAGTAATTTCCTAATGGCATCAGTTTTAATGATTTATATAATCTGAAGTGGTTATTTTCCATACTTCATTACTTCCTCCAAGATGATCATTGATTTGATAATTACTTGATATTTTAAGGCCTGAAGACATAATGTCCTTGAGAATGTTTTAAATGTCTTGTTCTAAGCAAAAATAAATTACAGGAACTTAGAGATGATTTATTTTTTCAACAAAGATAAAGATCATTTTATTTTATCTTAATTAATACTGTGTAGCAACATATCTTATTGAAGAAATCGACATATAGCTTGTTAAGAGAGAATAAAGTAAGGCATTTCCCTATAGAGTATGCAAATATTGCTGTGTTTTATTAGGATGACCGAGCATTACCTGCAGACAGCATTTGACCTACTGGTTTCTCTCTAGCTTCTTTCTCTCTTCTTGGATGCTTGACTTTTGTGTATATAATATGAGCTAACATTTAATTAGAAAAGTTTGATTAATTTAATCATTCAATTTGTCAGTGGTTTTGTCACTTATTTAGATAAAAGTCTTACAGCCATGCTTAAGAATTAATACCAAGCTATGGATTATTATACTACACATTTTTACACAAACAAAAAAGCCTACCACATGTAAACACCTTTGTAGGTGTTAGAAGAGGTGTATGTTCCGTGCTCTAGAGAACTTAAAATTGTAGATGGCATAAGAAGGAAAATACATTTTATGAAGACAATTGTACATGCAGCCCAAATTAACGTACATCTGATGATCACTAGGGTCTCATGGTTTAGAATTCATAAAAACGCCTGGGACTTTTCTTAGAAAACACCACTAGAAGATTAATATGTTATCTGTAGTGTCATGTCTATGGCTGCTTTAGACTTGCATTTCAGAATACCTGCTTTTCAACATTATCTGACTTTCCTTCTTTTTTTGTCTTTCTTTTTCTGCCTGTCTTGCTCATTTTCTTGGTGTGCATTCCTGATCTTGTGTTTACATAAGTCAGTCTTGATAAAAAATTTTGAATGCAGCTCCATTCACAGGCATTATCTACGAATATTTGCCAGGATAAGTTTACCCTATGGCATTCAGCATATCTCCAGTATTACTGTCATTGACAAACACAAAATAACACGTAAATAACTTCACTGTACAGAGCACACAGCTCTTCTTTCAATGCCTTCAAATTGCTGCTATTACAAATCATCAAGTTATCTTCCAAATGGATAAAAACAACACCGTGAGCTAAGGTTCACGTGTAACCATTAGGATTTTTTAAATAAAATTAGGTATAGTTTATAAGTAAATGTATTAATGTGAAGCCAGGAAGGGTTCTACTCAAGTGGTTTAACTTTGTTCCACTGAAGAATCTTCAACTCCAAAACTTTGACTATGTTCCCCAAGTAACTGAAAGTATGTTTATGTCAAACTGGTGCAAACTTTTAACTAAGAAATAAGTACAAAGAGACATTCAGTTTTTGTTTTCGTTGAATATAAACAAAATGGAGTTCCAGCACTTTTGGTGGGATTCACATGCTCTGGGCTCATTTCTGCTTCAGAAAGAGGACGAGGGAACAGGGCAGGGCTCCAGCTACCAGGACAGGTAAGAACCTGGAAATGAGGGAGAAAGGGCATTCAGGGGGCACTCCCCAAAAGTATGCTAAGGGAATGAGGAAAGCACAGGGATGAGAGCAGCAGGTGCACTGGTTCACAGGGCATTCGGTTGCCTGGAAGATCTGCCTCACAACTTCTTGAAAGACTGAGGTGGAGACTGCTCAGGTTTGGGAGCCAGGAAAATCTAAAATCTGCAAGAATCCTGACCAGTCCTGCCACTAACAATCTTTCCCCATAGGTGATTGCATTCAACCCCATGGTTTTAAATGTGTCAGTGAGTTGGTGGGACCTCTGAAAGATTTGGGTTTGGCTGTCAGTTTAAAAAAAAAAAAAAAAAAAAGAGCAACCTGTAAAGATGTAAGTTTATTTTCTCTCATCTAAAAGAATTCCAGAGACAGCATGCAGGATAAGATGGGATCATCAAGGGATTACTGCATTAGTCTGTTCTCATGCTCCCAATAAAGACATACCTGAGACAGAGTAATTTATAAAGGAAAGAGGTTTAATGGACTCACAGTTCCCCATGGCTGGGCAGGCTTCACAATCATGGCAGAAGGCAAGGAAGAGCAAGTCACATCTTACATGGATGGCAGCAGGCAAGAGGGCATGTGCAGGGGAACTGCCCTTTATAAACCAGCAGGTTTCATGAGACTTATTCACTACAAGAACAGCACAGGAAAAGCCCACCTCCATGATTCACTCATCTCTCACCAGGTTCCTCCCATGAACCTGGATTCTAGGAGCTACAATTCAATATGAAATTTGGATGGGCACACAGCCAAACCATATCAGCATGCAAGATTCAAGGATCAAGGCGATCACCAAGGATGCAGGATTTCTCCATCGAACGCTGGTATCCACTCACACATCCCCTAGCAGACCAGGCTGCATAGTAAGTGCTCAGCAAATTGAGTGTTTGTTGAATGAACTAAATATTTAAAACTACAGAATCAGACATAGGGCTGAAGAGCGGGACCCCAGCATTGCCCCTAACTAATCATGTAACATGATGCATGCTTGTTGATCTCTGTGGATCAACTTATTGTTCTGGGGTTTTCTAGTGAAGATTAGATGAAGACAGGCATGTAGAGTAGCTGGCAATGCTGCTGGTCTCCCGACCTCTGAGTTGGGTTTCACTTCACTCTTCACTTTCAAATTCACCTTTAACCCATATTTGCTGTTTTCCATCCTTGATCCATGAGACTAATTGCTGACTGGTCTACATGTCAACATGTGTCCTGGCTGTGTTTCAGTAAATCCTAATAAATAAATATGGACACTCGATACCAGAAATAGAACTAGGTTGAAAGGAAGAAAACAGAGTGAGCTTGAGAGCTGCTCTTCTCCTCCAGCCACCCTCACCAACCCCTGTGTGCTCAGGCCAAGGCTACTCTTCACCCTCTGTCTGCCATTCTGTCAACAGAGCAGGGCAGTCTACCCAAGATCAAATCTGCTTAGAAATTAACAGGACAGCTCAGGAAAATGTATGTTATTCTTCACCTTCTCCTCCCATTCGTTAATGTTTATATTCTCTGGAAATGCATCCTTTTAAGAAGCTATAGATATTCTGCTTATAACACAAATTAAAATTATTTCACACAATAAACGAGAATGATGAGATTTGGATTAATTAATTACTCTAAATGCCAAAAATAAGAAGTTATTTATCTTTCTGAAGAATAATTGTTAACATTTATTCAAAATTATGTCTATTCTTTCATCGTGGAATACTATATTATAAAAATGCTTTTAAATCTTTTTAAAAAAAGAAGAAATCTGCAACTTTTTGATATCTTTCCAATAATACCATAAAAATATCACTGCAGTAAGACAAACATAGGATTATTGGAGGAGGAAAGCCTTATTAATTATGGGAACATGAGAGTTATCAAGTCACTTTATTAAGGCGTTTTGATTCTTTGTATTTTCAATCAAAATTAATAATAATATATGTATTAATAATATTTTTCGTGCTCTCACATTACACTGTCACTCAAAAAATGACAGCCTTGGATTTTAAGTGCCAGCCTAACACCATGTTCCTAAATTTGAAAGACTGTTAAGATCAAAGAAAATATTTGAATGCAACATATATTCTTTTTAATTCCAAATGATCTATTTTTTCTCGTGTTTTAAATGATCAGCTGCTTCATTTAAATGAACTTGCTAGAAACATGTCTTCTCATAAAAACTGCATTATTCTTTTTCATAACTTCTGACTTGAGTGAGTTCAGCACTGGGCTCAGAAAGATATTAATTTAAAAAGAGAAAAAAAGATAGGACATAATGAGCTGTAAAAAGACTGTAAGTCTGGAAAGAATAACACTGAAAGATACTTAATATAGGGCCAATTATTTGACTGGTGCTTGGATCTTGCCTTTTATAATAACTTCAACAGAGAAAGAAATTTCAACACAGAGATTTTCTCTACAGCATATATGGCATACATGAGGAGACAGGATAACACTCTTAAGCTGGGAAATCTCCAGACACACATATAAATGTGTAGAGTCCCTAGGCAAGTTACTATTTCTCTGTATCCTGTTCCTTATATCTAAAAATGGTGAGTGGGAATAACTGTATTTATGTATCAGGGTGTTACAAGCACTTAATAGGCTAACACAGATTAAAAGAATATCTGGAACAAATAAATACTACCTATTACGGTCAGTAATAATAATAATACTGTTATTGCATTGGGTATTAGAAAAACATTGGCAATATATTAGAATGCATTAAATAAACCAGGATATGAGTTCATGATGATGTTATCTATATTTACAATAGCTATAAAAAGGTATTTTACAAAAAGGCATTTGCAAAAGTTACTGTTTGGAGAACTCCCAAAAGATGTATCACAGAGCACGTCTCTTCTTCCAGGCAAACCAGAACACATGATACAGAGGGGCAGAGTGGTATTTTAGGGCTCTATGATGATGAATTGAAATCTGTTTCCTTAAATAGCTTGAACAAGACTGTCTCATCTGTTGCATTTCAATGAAACTCGGATGCATTATTATTGACAGAAACAAATACCGCCAAGAAAAGCATGACATGGGCAGGTGGTGGCACTTAATGGCTAGACCCTGGTGGGTATAACTAAGACAGGCTGGGGGCGGGGGAGCAGGGGCACTGATTGCAGAGAGTTCTGAGGCTGGTTAACTGAATACAGCATTTCCAGGGGCAAAACAGATGGGTGGCCCACAAAGCACACTCAATTTGTGTCAAGAAAAGAAATGAAGAAACCGTGAGCATAGAACTGAGAGCAGCCACTGCAAAAAAGTCTAATTCCTCATTCAGTTTCCTGGCCTGAGCCGGATTTGAGACCTGAAATACCCTCAGGGAGGAAGAGGTAGAACCCTGCAGGAATTGCATAGATCCTGCAGAGAGAGCAAAATGCCCCAAGCTCAAAAAATCAGTAACCTCAATCACTACCACCACCCTAGATGTGGTCATTTTTCCTAGAGTTAATTCTCATGGCTCCTGCTATGTGACTCGTGGCCACTGATTTCATGAAAATCTTCGTTTTCAATCTTATCAGATAAGAGGGTCAGACACAATGAAACTGAACAGTGACACAGAACATGGAATAGCACATATATACAGTTCTGTCACAGGATGCTAACATCTTTCCCTTCTTCCATAATATAGTGCAAAGAGACCTGGGTCACCAAACTGCCCTGAGCACACCCCATCAAACCACTGTACAGATGACATCCAGGAAATTACATGGGTTGGATGGGATGGCCAAGAAGGGATGAACACCTTGGAGTCCTTGTTAGGGCACATGTACTTCAGAGGGTGACAACTGAACCCTACAGAGACCCAGGAGACACCCTTGTCAGTGGGGCATTTGAAGTTTCAGTGGCCCAGGGGTGTGTGGAGTGCCCCATCTAAATAAAGGAAATGGTTGCATCTTGCACCTCTTGTCATTAAGATGGAAGCAAGGTGTCTGGTAGGCCTCTTTGAGTTCTGAAAACTCCACACCTGGGAACACAACTCAAACCTTACACTGGGGGAGGGGGTCTCCAAAGGTCATGTTCACCTTTGTGTGCGGCTCAGAGCAAGAGGCTCTGCACATGCAGCTATGGTAAAAGCAGCCCTGCCTCTTTGTTCCCTTGGCCCAAAGACCGCCTGGTATTAGAGTGGTGAGAGAGACACCCTTTGGGGTTGACGGCAGAACTCAGTGGCTGGATCACATGCAGATCTCTAGATTTCTGGAGCACAGTCCTGCCATCCAAGTCAAGGAACCACACAGCTTTTGTGAAAGAATGCATAGAATGCCACCAGTCCCTGGTGGAGAAGGACCACATGGGGACCATGGACCATGAAGCACAATTGCCTATTCCGAGCGGGGTTCCATCCACCCACCAAGTCACAGGGGTGGATGTCCCCTGCAGCAACCTCCCCAGACAGATGTGGCATGCCTGTCCTCAAGCTCATGGCACATTTGGTCCCACGGATGCCAGGCCACCTGCCAGGTTGTCTCATCCTCCCTTAGCTCACCCCTGGGCTTTGAGGGAAGTCTGCAATAGGTGGAGAGGGAGGAAACATGGAGAACTTGGTCCATTATTATTGAACCTCCTAATTCTCTAAAACTGAACCTCCGCATATCCCAGTTCACATCTCATTATTGCTTTGTTTGGGGCCCTCATCAACCCTTTTTCCCCAAAATGTTCAAACGCAAACATAATAAATGTGACACACACACTTGCTGCCTGAATGCATGACACCCAGAAAGCAGAAGCAATTGTGGCTTGCTTGATTTCAATGCCACAAAATCTATCCCTAAAACCTCCACGCAGGTGCTAAGAAAATGATCACCCATACCTTAAAACCTTCTTGTAAACTGCTGTCAAGATAAGGAGAGCACGGGGAAACTTTGCGAGAAGCACTCTTAATTTAGAGACCACCCTGTCACTTATAAATGATCTTCATTTGGCCTCCAACACAATAGTAGCTATTAAAAAAAATCAAACATGAAAGACAAGTTCAGAATCATCTAGAAAATATTTTAAGTATGAAAAATAATCCTGGCTATCCTGACAGCTTTTCTTTTTGAAATGTCAGCAAGCATAGTTGTGCAGAAGACCAAGTCATCTTTCAGGGTGGAGGGAAAGATGATCACACATTAAACTGAGGGCAAAAGAGAAAAGAGAGAAATGCTCAAATTCACTTTGCATCAGCATGAGTTGAAAAAAAAAGTCTCCACATTGTCAAAAAAAGAATTGGAGGCAAAATTTCGGTGAACTGCAGCCTAGGTGAGCATACATTTTTCAGATTTTTTTCCAACAACTTCCACAAAAATACAAAAGGTGCAGTCACTATTTATAGAGATTGTGGATGATTTATCTGCTCAATTAGACTTGGTTTCCGACGGCACCAGAGCAGAGGATGAGCCCCACTGAACGGCCACATTCTGCCCTACAGCGCGAAGCTGTGCCCTACACCGCCCAGCACAGCTCCGAAGAAGAAAATTGCTCCTCTGTGCTGTGATTAGGGCTTTGAAAGTTTGTAAACTGATGAGCCCTGCAGTGGGATTACCAGTGGCCACACACAATATTAGTGAATGCCTAGACTCATGGGGAGAATGGCTGCTGGGGCATATTTCTGGGGAGGAAGTGGCTGTGTGCTCTGACCCTAAGCAGTTCTTCCTGATGATCCTGGCCACGTCCCCAGGTTTCTTCCTCATGAGATCAGGCAACTAAACCAGGGAAGCTGGTAATGGGGTGATGAACTTCAGGAGCCAGTGCTCAGGCTTACCCCACCTCCCTGAGACCTCAAAGCTTGTTCTGAAGTCTAATCCTGGGAAATATTCTCATTATTCCAGAAGATACAGCTGCTGGCTCTTGGAGGAACCAGAAAAAAAATCTTAAACCTCACAGAAGAGTGGCAGGAGCTGATTTCTGTCTGATTTCAGGGCTGCACCCTTGTCTCCTTCTTCATATCTGAATTTCACCTTTTCCTATCTCTTCTACCCCTTCCTAATAGAAGTAAGCCTTTAACACTGAACAGTTACTTAACCTTTATTTACATTAATTTGTGGAATTTTTCTCTGACGGCAGGTCAGAATGGTGAGACCATAAGTAACTTGGGACCTTGATAGGATGTCCAAAGAGGTAAAAGGATGTTGGGAGTGGAGATCGGGCATTTTGCATGCTTCATAGTTTTTGGGAGAACTAGCCATGTAGGAAATGTGGCCTTGCTTGGGACTAGACCCCAGTCCTGCCCATGACGACGTTTCTGTCCATGGTGGACTGATGTCTAGCAGTGGGCTCATCATTACAATGGAGCGTCTATGGAAACTTGATATCTAACACTTGATATTGGCAGTGCAGATCAAGCAGAAGAAATGATTGGCATTCAGTAATGGTACTAAGACATTTGGGTTTTTATATGAAAACATATACACAAATAAACATAAAACCACCTATATTTGTGCAAGTATGTTCTATGATGTCTGAATTACAAAACTGCCCAATGACACATTCTCAAAACGTAACCCCTTTATTAAGTGACCCATGACTGTATTTTTAATCAGAAAGAGAAAAAAAAAGCATTACTAGAGAAATATTCAAAAGCTTCATTTTTATCATATTGGTAAATTTAAATTTTATCTTTGGGTAGCCAATAGCATCACACTTCTCACATATCTTTTTTTCCCTCTGGTCATCTCTTCTCAGCTTTCTAGAAGAAAACTGGTGATCTTTCTCCTCCAAATTACATTATCCTGAGTGGTTATTCTAAATGGCTTTAGACCATTTTGAAAGCACAGAGGATTCTTCTTCTTTTTTTTAATTACTGCCTTAAAGAAGTGTTAGCATGTGTACAGGGCTGCGAAGCCTCCCTGGAGTCTTCAGCAGTCTTCCTGATTCCTTCCAGCCTGCAAAAGAAAGAAATTTCTATCAAAACAGAAGAGGGATCAGGATAAGAAATAACTCAGCATATTTTTTTAAAGCCATAAACCATACAGACCGAACTGGAATACTTTTTAAACGAACTAAAATGGTGTATGAGCACACTCAACGTTTTGCATTTTAGCTGTTATATTAATAGTTTGAGATTCATTGCAGACGTGTCTGTTTCTGATAAGGACTGGGAGGATGACTCTGTTCTTTATAATCCACTTTTAGAAAGCCTTAACATTACAAGTAAAATGCAAAGTTCCGACTCTAAATACTCACAGTTTCAACCAGACAAAGATGTCACTGCCTACCTAACATGGTGTCATTAAGCCCCTCTCCTTTCCCTGTCTACACAGCACAATAATAACTATGGGTTGTCCTACACCTCCCGACTTCCACAGGTGAGCAATTATGATGATAATTAACACTCAGAGAGATTACCCAAACCAACCTGCCCTGCTTGACGAAAGGAGAAGGTGCTGTGTGGCTGTGATTTAGCTGTATGCCTGTGTGTCTGCGTGTGCATGCACAGGTGTGTGTGTCTGTGCATGTCTGCTGTCTAACACACATGCATGTGCTCCATATCAAAGGAACAGATTTGGGTTGCTTTCTTTCAAATCTGAGTTTCTGAGTTTGCATTTCAGAAAGAGAACTGCATCTGTTTGAATCTCAGTCAGATAAACAAATATTTAAATGTAAGCAATGTTGGGAAGATTTCTTTCAGCACTGAAGCATAGCATGGCATTTAGGAGGAGAAAACAGGGGCCAGAGTCAACGAAACTGACTAGAGATTACTGAAGCAGGAGGTTCAGGGACACAAAGTCGACTTATCCCTGAGGCTTCCGGAGACACAGATTGTGTCTTATTGACTTTCAGGATTAGTAAGACAATTGAGGGAAGGTGACTTCACCAGTGTACAGCAGAACTCAGCAGCAAGAATCCTCAAAGTGATGCATGTTGCCTGTTTCCCGGCAGTCCCACTGGCTCTCCCAGGAGCACCTCCCTTCCTCGTCTCTTTTCTTGGAAACACGGACTTATTTCCTGTTTAAAGTCAATGCTGGTGCACTACGTATTTTTCACATTAGTAACTCCAATCTCATTGGTCTTTGGACTCTGTGACACCAAGATGACATGGATAGTTAGTAAATAGAAGGGCAGAAACATATTTTAAAATTTTTCAACTAAAAATAATAATATTAAAACTTAGACAAATAAAAAATATTTTGTGTTCTCATTCAGGAAATCAACTTTATATACAACATACAGGAGAGTTGCTTGAAACGTGTTTTCCGTACAACAGACTTAGAGGTTTTAAGCAGCTGCAAGGGCAAGGCGAGCAGGGGCGGGATGCGGGGATTTAGAACAGGAAGTGCATTGCTACACCTCTGGCATATCAGAACGCGTCTCCTTAGGAAGCAGCTCCCCTCTCAGAGGTCCTCATGGTTCCAATGGCAAACTACCCATTCACATCATGTTCAAAACATTTCCTTGTCTCCAGAACAACAGACAGCCTCTCTAATGCATATGTCCCTTGCAAAAAACGGGCATCTCTGTCTCTTATCAAACACTCCCTATCCCTAAACTCAGAACCAACAGGCGGAACAATTCTGGACTAGACTTGTATGACTGGGACGAGTTCACCACGTCACTCCAGGTACACTCAGCTGCACTTACAAGTGAGGCATGCTTTTGTTGACCCGAGGGTGCACTGCAGCTACACAGCCCAGTGCAAAAGAAAACCGTGAGGCCCCTGATCCAAAAGTCATTAAGAACTTCAGGGCCATGACAGAAGAAAGGCCATGTGGCCTTCTCAGCATGCTCAGGCCTCGTGCCCAGGAAGCCAGCCCCTTGCATGAGAAAGCCCAGTTAAATTCATCAAGGTCTGGCTCAGAAGAGAACAGCCTAATGCATTTATAGGATTTACTCATGAATGAAAATAACATTTATGTTATTTTTCTTCTTGAGGTCATTTTATTTAGTTTTGTTTTGAAATACACGTAATATAAAATTGACCATTTTAACTATTTTTAAGTGATGATTCAGTGTCATTTGCAACATTGTGCAACCATCACCACCATCCAATCACAGAATGTTACAGCTTGAAAACTCAAGCTCTGTCTCTGTTAAACAATTGCTCCCCACCGCCCCTCACCCCTGTTTTTATGAATTTCACTACTCCACATACCTATTATATTTCACTGAACATCACATCTTCAAGATGCACCCCTGTTGTAGAGTGTGCCACAATGCCCTTCCTTTTTAAGGCTGAATAACATTCCACTGTGTGTGTATACCACAGTTTGCTTATTCATTCATCTATCCATGGACACAGGTTGCTTCAATGCTTCAGCAACCATAAACACCGCTGCTATGAACACGGGTGTGCAATGTCTTCTCGAGTCCCTGCTTTCAGTTCTTTCAGACATATACCGTGACATGGACCTGTTGGACCCTGTAGTAATCCTAAGGTTACTCTTTTGAAAGGTGGCCGTACTATTTCCAGAATAGCAACACTGCTGTTCACCCCCACCAGTGGTACACAAGTGTTCCAATTTTGTCACATCCTCAACAACAACTTTTTTTTTTCTTACTAATACTCAACCTAATGGGTGTGAATGGCATTTCATTATGTGGTTGATTCGCATTTGCCCAATGATTAGTGATGTTCAGCATATTTTCATGTGTTTATCAGCCACTTACGTCTTGGCAGAAATGTCCATTCAAATATTTTGCCAGTTTCAAAATCAGAATTTTTTTGTTGTTAAACTGTAGGAGTTAGCTATGTGTTTAGCGATGGGTTTTTCATATATGATCCTAATTATGTTGAAGTAATTTCCTTCTATTCTTAGTTGATTGAGTGGTTTGTCACGAAAGGATGCTAAATTTTCCCAACACTTTATTTTCTGCATCAATTGATCACATGTGTGTGTACATGTTTTCATTCTATTAATGCAGTACACTAAATTGATTGATTTTCATATATTGAACCACTCTTGCCTTCCAAGAAGAAATCATACTTGACTGTGGCTTATAATACTTTTAGTATACAGTTGAATATAATTTTCTAATATTCTGTTGAGGATTTTTGCATCAAGTTCATAACTTGATGTTATGTGTGTAGTTTTATTGCAGTGTCTTTGGCTGGCTGTGGTGTCAGAGTAATGCCTCACAGATGAGTCATGAAGGATTCTCTCTACTGCATTTGTTAGACGAGTTTGAGAAGGGCTGGTGCTCATTCCTTTTTATATCCACAAGTGCAACCATCTGCTCATGATTTTTTCTTTGTTGTGAGGCTTTTTATTATTGGTTCAATATCCTTACTATTTTTAGGTCTGTCAGATTTTCTGTGTCTTCTGTGTCTTTCTTGTGAACAACCACTTTGGGTAGGTTGCATGTTCTGGGATCCAGTGCATTTCATCCAAGTTGTCTAATTTCTTGGTGTACAAATGTTCATAGCACTTTTTAAAATTTCTTTTATTTCTGTAAAAATTGGTAGGAATGTCCACTCTTTCCTTTCTGATTTAGTCACTTGAGGTTTCTTTCATTTTTAATTGGCCAGTCTGGCCAATGGTTTGTCAAATTTGTTGCTCTTTTCCAAGAATGGATTCTTGGTTTCATTGATGTTATGTATTGTTTTTAATTCTCTAGTTTATTTATTTCTGCCCTAATCTTTATTATTTTCTTCTTTCTGCTAGCTTTGAATTTAGGTTGTTCTTTCTCTATTTCCTTACTTTAGAAAGGTAAGTCGTTGATTGGAGACCTTTCTTCTTTTTCAGTGCAGGGTTTACTGCCATACGGTAGCTTCTCACTCACTGTATCCCATATATTTTTGTGTGTTATGCTTTTATTTTTGTTTGTCTCAAGGTATTTTCTAAATTTCCTGTGGTTTCTTGTTTGGTCCATGGTTTTTATAAAGAGAGTGTTATTTAATTTCACATATTCTTGAATTTTCTAGTTTTTGTTCTGCCATTTATTTATAGTTTTACTCCATTGTGATCAACGTAATGCTTTGTATGATCTCAATATTTTTAAAATTATTTATTTATTTTAAAGAAAAAGAGAGGAAAGACAGTGAGAGTGAAAGAAAGAAGAAAAAGAATGTAAGAGAGAAAGAAAGAGGAAGAGAAAGAGGGAGAGAAAACGGGATTCTTGTTCTATTGCCCAGGCTAGAATGCAGTCTAAAAATGGATATTAAAAACCTCTTTTATGCCAATAATTATGCTTAACAATGGAAACAGGAAGGAATAAGAGATGAAAATAACAAACAAGCAGCCAACCAATATTTTATTTAAACCTGTGAAATGCTATGCAATTGCTGAGGAGTGATTTACTTCCAATTATGTGGTCACTTTTAAATATAGGTGTAATGTGATATTGAGAAAAATGTA
>CAUYLG010012634.1:0-29244 GCA_963573385.1 Cacajao melanocephalus | reverse complement strand
TGTTATCTCAATTTCTGTTTTTGCAAAAGATTTATGGCTCTGTTGACCTTGAGTGGGGACCCCGAGTGAGTCAAGCTGTGCTACATGTTCCCTTCTTTACTTTGTTTTTAAATAACAATGTCACAATGTAGCTATTGATATTTACTGTTCAGTTCTTAGCCCATTGATTTCTGCTTTTACTGTTTAATGTTACAATGTAGTTTACGTCATCAAGGAAGAACTAAAAGATATATAATCAGACTTATGCACACAATAAACTTGCTATTCTGGCATGCCATGCTGGTATTGCCTGAGTAACCCTCCAGACCCCACTGTCTATCTGTGTTTTCTTCCGCGCACTCTCTCCTCCAGGTAGTGAACATCTCCGAGTTGGGGTGAGGTCTCCTACAGGTCGGGAGCACCCCGGCAGACGTGCCAGTCCCCCACAACCATGTGACTGTGCCCGCTTTGCCTTCTGCTAGGATTGTAAGCCTCCCGAGATCTCCCCAGAAGCAGATGCTGCTATGCTTTCTGCACAGCCCGCAAAACTGTAAACCAATTAAACCTCTTTTCTTATAAATTACTCAGTCTCAGGTATTTCTATATAGCAATGCAAAAATGGATGAATACAAGATCCAAGGGTGGAGTTTCAGTCTGAAATCCAGCAGGCTAAAGATAGAATGTAAGCCAGTATTTCAGCCTGAGTCAAAAAGCCAGAAAAGACAATGCCCCAGCACAGTCAGGCAGGCTGAGTTCCCTCTTACTCAGCCTTTTTTTTCTATTCAGATCTGTATCTGGAAGACCGATTGAGGCCCACTTACATTACCGGGTTTGTGGGGAGTGCTGGGGGAGGGGTACAATCTGCTTTACTCAGTTTACAATTCAAATGTGAATCTTATCTGGAAACATCCACCCAGACAAACCCAGAATAATATTTAACTAAATGTCTGGATATCCTATTGCCCAGTCAAATTGCCACATAAAATTAACCTTCACAGTATTATTGAAACATGGCTTTTAAAAATTTTTAATAATTCCTAACTCAGATTCAGTGCATGAAAATTATAGATGATGTATTATTATATGTACAATTTATATGAAAGACAGGATAAAGGATCTTTTGAATATGGCTGGATTTATACCCACCTAAAAACAGTCTGTGTTCTGCATTTAAAATATTGGAGAATAAATGAATATGTTTTAAGGTAAAATAAAGTTGATGTTTGCATACTTGAATTTATTTATGATTCTACACTTTAACAGATTTTTTTAAACTAACCCACTAAATGGTTGCCTCAGATAACATAAGCTAACATTGATTCAGTATAAAACCATAAAATTGGCAAGTCCAGTCAAGGAAATTAGATATAGGAACATCAGAACTACTAATAAAGATAGCTTAATTTTGCCTCAAGGTATCTTTTATCCCTGTGCATTCTATATATGTGCCAATTCTTGCTATCTGGTGTTTTAAAGGTCACTCAGAACCTGGAACTATCCATCATGGCATTTCAGCCTTTAGTAATGTCAATCATCATATCACTCCTCTCTTACTATTGACTGCTGAACATTGTTAGAAAAAGTCACACAGTGATGGCAGCTGGAATGACAGCCAATCCATGTTATCTAACATCAGTTGCCCAACAAGACTCCTGGGCAATCATTTATCTCCAGTTGATTCTCACTTTATGCAATTTGTGTTATAAATGTTTCCTATGTTTCCAACTCTTATAAAGCCCTCAAACCCATGTGCATCTTCTTCACTTTCAGCCAATGAGAGTCTCACCTCCTACATAATTGAGGATATAAAGACCATATGATATGAATTGTCTCCATTTGACCACAATGTATCTGCAATCATTCTTCCTTCCCTCTTGCTTTCCTCTTACCTCAGGGTTGTCTCTTCTCTCTCTCAGAGATATTATTAATTTACACAATACGACAACACACAGGTCTCACTTCTGCATCTTGCCCTACATTGTCATTCAACTACTGAATGTCCTCAACTAGATTTCCTGCAAATGCTTTAAATATAGTATCTTTAAATTAAATTTTAAGATTTCCTTCAATTCTACAAAATTTTGTGGATCTATAAAATTATCTGGATAATTTATAAATTAATTTATTTACTTAGGTCAAGATAGGTGAATGATTTTTTTCTCTCTCTCTCTAGCACTAAAATTTCATACTCTTATTATGTCTAGTCTAACATCCTATCAAATTCTTCCTCCAGGATTTAATCCCATAATGCATTCACTTTGGCCATCTTAATCATGAGCTTATTCCTGAACTAAAATGAACTTGATTTCTCCTACTTCGTCAAGTGACAGGCTAATGAAAGATCCTTGCCAACAGAGTTCTTAAATGGTAATTGGAAGTTCCCAAAATTCTCCCCTGACAGAGTCTCCCTTCATTTGGACAGGATCTAAGTTTAACTGGCAGGGGCTCCCTGAAGGCCATACCTGCCAGCTGCCACCAAGGGCTTCCAGGTGGTCATCTCAGCTAATTGACAATGCTGCTGAAGAAACTGGAATCCAACTGTACTGACTCATAGCAAAGGAAATTTACCTTTCTTTCAGGAATGGAAAGACAAAATGCCAAATGCAGCAGGTTGCATATTTTTGCTCATAAAATGTATAATTTGTCAAAATCATTTTTCTTGAAATGGTTTGCTGGAAATCCTTGGCAGGCACATACACTAATGATTTCCCTATTAATTCAGTCCTCAGTTGTTTCATTTTATTCCTAAACTCTTTGCACCTCTCAGTTAGTGCTATTATTCTTTTGATTATTAATCACATGATGAGGCCTTTTTTCCAAAGCAAAGACTATCTCTGCTATATTTGAAAAAAACTACTTTAAACTTCATAAGGAATCACAAGAGAGCCCGCATAGCCAAGACAATCCTAAGCAAAAAGAACAAAGCCAGAGGCATCACACTGCCAGACTTCACACTATACTACAAGGCTACAGTAATCAAAACAGTATGGTACTGGTACCAAAACAGAGACATAGACCAATGGAACAGAACACAGGCCTCGGAGGCAATGCCACACATCTATAACCATCTGATCTTTGACAAATCTTACAAAAACAAGCAATGGGGAAAGGATTCCCTATTTAATAAATGGTGCTGGGAAAACTGGCTAGCCATGTGCAGAAAGCAGAAACTGGATCCCTTCCTGTCACCTTACACTAAAATTAACTCCAGATGAATTAAAGATTTAAACATAAAACCTAATACCATAAAAACACTAGAAGAAAACCTAGGCAAAACCATCCAGGACATAGGCATAGGCAAGGACTTCATAACTAAAATACCAAAAGCAACGGCAACAAAAGCCAAGATGGACATATGGGATCTAATTAAAATTCAGAGCTTCTGTACAGCACATCATCATTAGAGTGAACCGGCAACCAACATAATGGGAAAAGATTTTTGCAATCTACCCATTTGACAAAGGGCTAATATCCAGAATCTACAAAGAACTAAAACAGATATACAAGAAAAAAATAAACAACCCCATTCAAAAGCAGGAGAAGGATATTAACAGACACTTTTCAAAAGAAGACATACATGAGGCCAACAAACACATGAAAAAATGCTCATCATCACTGGTCATTAGAGAAATGCAAATCAAAACCACATTGAGATACCATCTCATGCCAGTTAGAATGGCAATCATTAAAAAATCTGGAGACAATAGATGCTGGAGAGGATGTGGAGAAACAGGAACACTTTTACACAGTTGGTGGGAGTGTAAATTAGTTCAACCATTGTGGAAGACAGTGTGGCAATTCCTCAAGGATCTAGAAATAGAAATTCCATAAATCATTCTATTATAAAGACACATGCACACATATGTTCATTGTGGCACTATTTCTGATAGCAAAGACCTGGAACCAACCCAAATGCCCATCAATGATAGAGTGGACAAGGAAAATGTGGCACATATACACCATGGGACACTATGCAACCATAAAAAAATGATGAGTTTGTGTCCTTTGTAGGGACGTGGATGAATCTGGAAACGATCATTCTCAGCAAACTGACACAAGAAAAGAAAATGAAACACCGCATGTTCTCACTCATAGGCGGGTGTTGAACAATGAGAACACATGGACACAGGGAGGGGAGCATCACACATTGGGGTCTGTTGGGGGGGTCAAGGGAGGGGCAGCGGGCAGTAGGGAGGTTGGGAAGGGATAACATGGGGAGAAATGCCAGATATAGGTGACAGGCGGATGGAGGTGGCAAACCATCTTACTGTGTATGTACCTATGCAACAATCCTGCAAGATATGCACATGTACCCCAGAACCTAAAGTATAATAAAAAAAAAAACATAGAATATCCATTTTTATCAAAGGTAACAAGGGGTACAGTAGACTGTATACCAAGTTGTTTAGCATGCAATTGTTCTATGTTAGTTTTGGTCTTCCCTGCTACACTTTAAAGTTTCTTATAGGCTGGGTCTATGTCTTACACTTCTTTGAAACTTCTCCCTGTATCTCACTGCTTCTTGAGCCTCAAATATATCACAGGTTTACTGCATTGCTCATTTAAAAAGAAAGGATCGGCTAGGCACGGTGGCTCATACCTGTAATCCCAGCATTTTGGGAGGCCAAGGCAGGCGGATCACAAGGTCAAGAGATCGAGACCATGTTGAAACCCTGTCTCTACTAAAAAATACAAAAATTAGCTGGGTGTGGTGGCACACCTGTAGTTCCAGACACTGCACTCCAGCCTGGTGCCTGGCGACATAGTGAGACTCTGTCTCAAAAAAAAAAAAAAGAAAGGATCTTGTATTTCCCTTGAGCCAATGTCCCAAGTAGCTGACCAGCCATGCTCTGAAGACCCGGGGGTCCTTCTACAGTGAAGTCCCACTGAGGAAGACAAGACTGCCCTGGTCTTGCCCACCCCAGGCCAGTGGAGCATACCACCAACAATTTCCCTTACATGAAGATCACAGAGACATGCTAGGAGACAGCCTGCAAGCTCATTTTCCCAACTTTATTTTCCAGATGTTTACAGAAAGCATGATGGAACTGCATAAACCTAGGTTTGAATATGTTCTCTGAAAATACCACAAAATGTTTTGTGATAATTAAGTTAAAAAGTATTGGGAATAAGTGCTTTTCTTCCAATGTCACAGGGAAGAATCAGTATTCAGACAAAAGGTTTCTCAGCAAGGCTTTCTTTTACTCTCTGCAGAAAGGGCACTTCTCATCAGCAGTCTTGCCACGAGAGTGCACCGAACAAAGGAAGAGCAGGCATATTTATGTCTAACATGTTCGGCCCTATTGCTATGTCCTGATTCCATTGGCTGGAACTGGACCCCACACTCTAGGCTATACCCCACTGGGTAACAACTTAAAACTTTTCTAAGGAAGTAAAGGCAGAGGAGAACAAAGGAAAAGAGGAAGTAGCTTACGGAATGCTGAGAGAGGCAAAAATACTTCTAAATAAGGGAAGAGGAAGAAGCTATGACCTAAGCCTTGCCTGGGCTTATCCAGGCATGTCAGGGCAGATATCCGAGTTCAAATTTAAGAACTAAGAACACAAAATACACTGATTTTTTTATTTTAGCTAGCAGATGTAACAAGGCCTTTGAATAGATTAACCTAGAGAAAGAGACTACTATCTGTTCTTAATAGGCTAAGAGAATTTGAAGAGGAGCTTCTATTCATTTCACTTTCTATAAAAAGTATCTAAATAAATGATGGCATAGTTCCTACAGTAAAATCCTATACAACAACTAAAAGACATTAGCTGTATGAGTTTTGTATACACCTGCATCAACACAGATCTACTCAAAACGAATGGGTGGAAAACGGGTTGCAAAAGGACACACTACATGATTATAATACACACAACACTCCATGTTATTTATGAATGCACAGATATGTAATACAAGTTAAAAAGCCAGTGGGAAGAACATACACCACCTCAGCAACATAAGGGAAGGGATGGGGGTATGACAGGCAGGAAGGTGGTCTTACTGGTATGTCTGTAAGATTTTATTTCTTCATGAAAAGACTTTAGGACATACATGGCAAAATGTTAACATTTTAAACCAAATGCTACATTGAGTACACTACCATTTGAAATAATTTTGATTCTAAAATCTTAGTTTTTGAAAAATAACTATAAAAATCAACAATCTACATTACTCTTATAGGCCTCTTGGTTTTCTTAGAGAAACCAATTTCAGGGTTCTAGATGCTGAGGGATACATGTGGAAGAAGGAATTACTGAGCCAGACACTGACGTCTTAACTGTGAGTCATCTCTGAATCCCAGCAGTTCTGGCTGGTGGATGTCATGATGACTCACATCTTCACATCATTGTATCATGACATCATTGTTCAACAACTCATTTTTTTCACAGCCCACTAAAACCAACGACCGGGAATGGTAGACTCTTACAGATTACCCCCAAAATAACCAGAAGCCAACAGGTATTTCAATTCCAAAGACAACCGGCCTAGAATCCCACTAGGGATCAGAAAAGGCAAGAAATTCTAAATTAATGTCAACTTTCAAAACAATTTGCCATGAAGTTATATGAGGAGTAAAAAGATAACACTCCCAGAGACCCAGGGGTTTCTTATGCTTTGCTCTTTACTGATCATTGATATAGGTATGTAATGAAAGATCTCCATCAGTGAGCTTGGCACCAGCCACAGATGGCCCACTGCCACCAGAGCTGGCCACAGGCCCACTTCCAGCTGCTGATTCAGGATGGAGCCAAAACCCTCACTGCTAGTCATCACCCCTCCAGATCCGGTAGAGAGCCCAGAAAAGGTGTGGTGCTTGGAAAGCTGATTCATATTTTTGTGTGTGTGTGTTGGTTGGTGGGGGCTAGTGATCCAAATGTAATGGCAGCATGGTCTCTCCAAGGAACCCTTAGGTATGAGTGAAGCCTTACTGCATGCACACCCATCAGCAGTGGGGCAGCTGCTCTCAAGGCACACAACTGTGCAATACGTTGCTCACACAGAGATGCCAATGGTTAGTGTAGGGTCCATTGATAATGTTCCTGCATCTCCTTTACTTTCGTACAAAACTCATCAAGATGCAAATCTTCACATAGGCAAGAGTTGCAAAAAGCAATTATTGCCAAATAGGACCTGGATGGTCAGGTTATTTTTAGGTTGCCAAAAATGGTGGATAAGACCCAATTTGTATTGCTTTGTTTCTTAGCCAACCTAGAGTAATTTAACAGGTGTATTCTAATCCTTACAATATTATACCCATATACTTTGTTTTCTCTTTGATAAAAATTCTGGTGTTTTTTGTCATAATCTGCTAATATACATATTTTAGGATATTGGTTTTAGGATCCTACAGTATGTACATTTACAGGTCACTAGCAAAGTGCAAACATTACTTTGACAATGGAGCAGAGGCCTGGGGCAGCACTGAGCCTTGGTAAGGCTGACAAAAGTGGCAGGTCACAGGCCCAGTTACTGAGAAGAGAACTGCAATACAGCAACACTTACGTGACACTTAATTTGGGTCATGTACTAGTGTAGATGCTTTATTTATTCATTTAATTTCCACCATATTTAATTTCACCAACTCTATATGCTGTAAGGATTTTTATTATCTTCCTTATAAACAATCTGAGGCACAGAGAGGTTACATAACTTTCCCAAGGTCACACAGAAATAACTGGTAGAACCAGGATTAAAATGAAGATAATGTGGCTCAGAAGTCCCTTACTTTTAACCCTGTACCATACTGCCTTGTAAGAGCAGAGATATAAAATATAGACCTGGGGTGAAAAATCTATTATTTATTAGTTCTTTCTCCAGATTTCCTTAAAACATTCCTTTAAATCAGGTCTAGCTTGTGAACTGGCTTGAACCCCAATGAAATTTTTAAATGATCAAAAAAACGTGGTCAGAAAAAGTGAGACAATGGAAACCAGGTAACTGAATAAAGTATAGGGATGCTGTGTGCAAGAGGAACAAGAGAAGGCAGCTGATTATAGCACTGAGGTCAGGGAGGCTGCTGGCCTCCAGGAGTCCAGTCTGTGAAAAGAAAGATGGTATAAAAAGCCCACAGCAACCAGAGTAGAGACCAAGAAGGCAGAGAGTTTAGCTCATATTTACCTGCAGACACTATGGCATGAGTAGGAAGCCAGTCCAGTGCTGCATCAGGCTCAGCATGGAATGTGGAAGAGGCAAAGAGTCGGGTCAACAGGAGGGAAAGGCTACAGAATGTGGGCAAAACAATTAGCAAAATAGCTCATAGATAAATCTGAAAAGATTGTTTGTATGTACCTAGGGCAGAAAGCACACATCGCATTGGAAAAGTACTCTGAATTTATAACTAATACATGAACAAGTCCCTCTGTTTGTCAATTGTATCATCCCCAAGTTTTATAATACAGCTAAAATTGCAAGGAGAGGTAAGTGTATCTATGACTACAGTCCTGGCTCACTTGACACCAGGACTTAACCTGCTGCTGAATAAAAAGTAACAC
Organism: Cacajao melanocephalus; assembly: GCA_963573385.1. NCBI lineage: Eukaryota > Metazoa > Chordata > Mammalia > Primates > Pitheciidae > Cacajao > Cacajao melanocephalus. Next base: position 20,772 of record CAUYLG010012634.1, on the reverse strand, counting down.
ATCTTTCCTAAAGTGACAAAAATCTACAATTTGATCCTTTCTGCTAATCCTTTCTGCTATTTATTTATTTAACCAAGATGTTTAGATCCCTATCTGTATCTATCTGTTAGCAGTAGAAACACTCTTGAGAACTGTTTTTATAGACTCTACTCAGGTTTTATAAAACAGATACAACACTTCCACAGATACACTTTCATAGACACAATTTACATGCTACTTTTATACAAAAGTTTTAGAACTCTATTTTTTCTTGGTCATAAGTGAGTCTCAGATCTTTCAAAAGGTACTTATTTTTGTTTAAGTCTGATAACCAGCATCCAAATTTAACTAACCATACGATTCCATCACAAAGTTAGGCTTTAATTTTAACTTTTCTAAAGATTATTCACAAAAAGAAAAATGAGACCTTACATTCAATTTTGGATGGTTCTCTTTTAAACAATTGGTAGGATCTATCATGACAAATATTTCTTAAAAGTTTCCCAAACGATGAAAAAGGAAGAACAACAACAATGAAACTGTAAGAAGTACCTCAAAAAGGACGATTATGAGAATTTATGGATATGTTACATACCATAAAAGCTTTCTGTAAGAAAGTTCTTATGCAAATCTGACAAATAAAACAATTTTATGCCTCTGGTACCATTTGTCAAGTAATAAATAGGAATACAAAAAAATAAAGGGCGTCATACACTGTCACCACTCAGTCCCTATGGTTACTCAGAGGATGGCATAAAACGTGACTCAAGTACATCAGAAATCATAGCAAAAAGCTATCACTCACAAATTATAGGCTTGAATGTAGAAAACTATAAAGTTTACATAAAACACTATATAATATTAGGCCTTAGCATCCTACATTTTTAAAAAAGGATTGTAATAGTAAAAGAAATGCACGAGAAATGTGCCAAGAGGAGACTCAAAAAACAAATTAGTAAAACAAATATATATATATATCAGGTTATTCAGTACCCTTATGATAAATAGTTGACCATATCTCAAAAGCTACAGAGAGATCTGGTGATCATACACTGTACCGGAATTTGGAATTAGCAGTTGTGATCAGTATTATGAAAAGTGGGAAATGATAAAGAAAAGCAAATATGAATATATTCGTTATGTAAATATAGACCTTAAAGCAGAATTGTGGTTTCCCTGCTCTTCCAAAACTCATCTGAAAATTTACCGAAGTCATATTTCTCTGGCAAGAGGCATCTGCAGTCTAGCCTCTGGTGGCAGATGGTCCACAATGAAGATGACTGCACACGGAGGGGACCCTATATGAGACCAGTAGTGGCTGTCACCTCAGAGCAGTTTATCATGGCTTGATCACATATTTATAGCAACCATTAATCAAAAATACGTTCTAGGCTGGGTGCAGTGGCCAACCAACACCTGTAATCCCAAAACTTTTGGAGGCCAAGGTGGCAGGATCACTTCAGACCAGGAGTTCGAGACCAGCCTAGGCAACATAGAGACCCCATAATCACACCACTGCACTCCAGCCTGAGTGACAGAGCAAGACCCTGTCTCAAAAAGGAAAAAAAAGGAGAAATTAAAATAACTGTAACATACCATTTTACCTATAAAATTAGATGAAAAACACGTCATGGTAATAACATTCAGCATTAAGACTGATAAAACTGCTTGAGGACTGCACTGCAGATTACACAATTCTTTTAAAAAAAACAATTTGGCTGTATTCAAAAATGATTATAAGATCTCCTACTTTGTGGTCTTGCTTATAGAAACACATCCAAAAACATAAATTCAGAAATCAAAAAAAAAATGTAAAAGCTAAAATGTTTTTGCATTGTATGTGATTTCATTTTTATTATTAAAAAAGTTTCTGTCTGGGTGTGGTGGCACATGCCTGTAGCCCCAGCTACTTGGGAAGCTCAAGTGGGAGAATCAACTGAGCCCGAGAGGTTGAGGCTGCAGTGAGCCGTGACTGTACCACTGCATTCCAGCCTGGGCTATAGAATGATACCCTGTCTCAAAAAAAAAAAAAAAAATTAGAAATGTCAACATAAAAAGTAGAATGAATAGTATAGCAAATCCTCTTTTATCTGTCACCTAGCTTCAATTATCAGCAGAATTATGGCCAATCCTGTTTTACCTAGGAGTCCACCCCCAATCCCTCCCCAAACCTAGGTTATTTAATAGCTAAGTTTTGATAAGACTTTGCTTTGTATCAGTGTTCTAAACTCTTTATTTTTAGTCTTCACAACTACCTTATAAAGTGCTAGAACTTTCCTCCTACCTTTTACCTATAAGACTGTAGACACACAGAGGTCCCATAATTTGCCAGGGAGGTCACACAATAAGCAGCAGAGCCAGGATTCAGACCCAGGCAACCCAGCTCCAGTGGCATGGTTGTAACTTTCTGTGTGCTGTCTACTACTGCCCTATGTTTAACTACATACGCATAGACATAAATCACAGCATACAATGAAAACCAGAGAGAAACATTTTAACATTATTGATAGCAATAAAAACTAATCTAAATGGCCAAGAATATGGGCTTTGTTAGATGCACTTTGGTACTAGACATAAGAATATTTAGTCACTAAAGGCATGGAAGATGCTATACTAATGTAATCATGTTTAATATGCTAAGGAAAGAATATGAACTTACACTGATGCTATGATTATAATGGCGTAAAATATCCAGATGCATACAGACAGAACTGAAAAAATTTAGAGAAACAAAAGACAAAATAGTAATATTATGCCTGATTTTTTGATATATTTTAAGCTGCTATAGTACTGAATAAGGGGAAAAAAAACAAAACGTAATTGAGCATTTTTACTTAATGGAAAAAAGATTCAGCTAAGACAAACTACTGGCCTAGACTCTTCCTTGCTGAGCTTATACATGTACGATGGTAACACATCAGATAAAAATAAACCAATAAGTCAATGTGGATGCTTCAAAGCATGAGACATTTCAATTACACTCTGGCTCAATTTATTGACCATTTCGGCATCAAGCAAATATCCTGCATTACATTTATTTCCAAGGAACAGGTTTACTCACACCCATTCATTCAGCACAACTGTGGGACACCTCCCCTGTGTCCTGAGGGCACAGGTGTAACCAAGACAACCAAGAGGGAAGGGCTAAATGAGGAGCGGGAACATTAGACACCACACAAATACAAACCAGGGGCATAGGGAGGCAGGTGCAGAGGGAGCCTACAGGAAGAAGTGTTCAAATGCGTATAATTTACATACATTCTAATCTGGGAATGAGGTGCCTGAAGTGAGGTCTCAGGATCAGGCAGGCAAGTCTGCCAGAGCCTGCAGGCAAAGAATACATGTCCATATACTTAAATTGTTTTCTTATATTTTTTATCCCCAAACATTCCTTATCCTTTAAAAGAAAGTAATATAAGTGCAAACTCCCTGAAAGTTGTTTTCCTCTACTTTGTTAGTAAGTTATTCAAAGGCAAAAATCAGTTCAAACAGCAAAAACCAAACAGCAAAAACAACAAAAGGCAAAACTCCCTAGAGTAGTAATTGGGAAACATTGCTTCCTCTCCTGGCTCTACCATGAATATTCCTCAACAGAAAAAGCGGAGGATAAATAAGGACACCTGTCCTGCCTCCCTCTCAGATTTACTGCAAAGAAAATAATTACGTAACAAAATATAGCAGTGATTTGAAATGAATAAATGACTTCACAAAGCTAAGGTAGTGGTAATGCCTTCGAAAGTCACAAGGCTCACCTATTTCACACTTTTAGCTACATGGAAACCCTGCTGGAGTTCTGTAAGGGTAACAGGTAGTAGACAAAGAAGGAAATGTACTTCCAAGATATTTCCTTTACTTAATTACAACTTCAATTTACTGCAGGCTTGCTCTAAGCAAAAAATCAAACAGGACACTTGCTCAACAATGAATCTAACTTCACTATGATGAGGTGTTCTCAATTTACAGGTAAGGACAGAGGAGGAGAGCAAGGCTCAAAGAGGTACAGCAGCTTGTTCAAAGCTACAGAACTGATAAGTGGGGGGGCAGGCATTTCAACCCAGATCTCTAACTCCAAAATCTGTGCTCTTTCCCCCACAGGCTATGCCTGGTATGGAGCTTCTGAGATTTTCTATGAGAATTCACAATGAGTCTGTAAAATGACAAAGTCTTTCACAATCAGATAGGAAAAGTCAAATTGCTATATATATTCTTTAGACACAGTATGTCACTGAAGCCTAAAATATATTCATAGTGAGAAATGGTAAGATATTTTAACAATAGCAAAGTGTTCAAATGCATATGATCAGCTTGTATCCACTCTTCAGCAAAATGTGCTCCTGAAGAATATGACCAAGCAATTCAGCAGGAGAGGAGTGCCAATGAAACCTACTCAACCTCACTGGTAATCAAAACGATGCAATTACAACAATGACATTTCACATTCATCAAGTTTATTAAATCTAAAATCTGCCAATAGCAATGAAGAGGAAGAGTGGATCTATCTCAAACTGCCAGTAGAGTGTAAATTGGGAAATCTCTTTGGAAAATAAGTTGGCAAGGCTAAGTTCAGGACATGCATTCTCTGTCATCCAGCAATTCCACTCCTAAGTACGGTCCCTTACATGTGCAAGAATGTTCACGGGCAACTTTACATTTAAAAGAAATGGAAAACTACTGAAATGGCCAGCATGAGAAGACTGGATAAATTATGAATAATCAAACATTAGCATACTATATAGCAGTTAAGATGAAAGTTAAAATTAACGGGGCTAAATATATCCATGTGGATAAATCGAGGGGAAGGGTGAATCACAAGAAAAAGTTGTAAAATAATATGTAGAGAATGATACAATATAGGCCAGGTGCAGTGGTTCACACCTGTGATTCCAGCACTTTGGGAGGCCTAGATGAGCAGACCACTTGAGGTCAGGCGATTGAGATCAGCCTGGCCAACACAGTGAAAACCGCATCTGCACTAAAAATACAAAAATTAGCTAGGCATGGTGGCTCGCACCTGTGGTTTGAGCTACTCAGGAGGCTGAGGCAGGAGAATCACTCGAGCCTGGGAGGCAAAGGTTGCAGTGAGCAGAGATTGCACCACTGAACTCCAACCTGGGTGACAGAACAAGACTCAGCCTCAATAAAAAAAAAAAAGAGAGTGAGAGAATGATACAATCTACATAACATTTTATTAAAACAAACTATATCACAGACAGAGGAAGATAAAAATAGAATGAAAAAAGTAATTTTGTCAGCAATGTTTTGTTTCTTAAGCTGGATGGTGGCATGTAAGTATTTTACATATTTTATGTCTGAACTATTTAATAAAAGAACGAACTACTATATGGATATATTTCTATCCTTATTTTTGTATTACCCTTCTCCCAACTAAATAAGTATCCAGGTAAGCTGCACTGCAAAATTATCTTAAAATGTTATATAAAGGTGGTTCAGCTTCAAAATCAGAACTCCTGAGAGCTATACATCTTTAGTATTTTCTATATTCCAGTATAGTTTCAATGCAACTATAGTTTCCCCTCGGGATTGGTTCCAGGACCCCCAAGGAGACTAAAATTCAAGGATGCTCAGGTTCTTTACATAAAATGGCATAGTATTTGTATATAATCTATACACATCGTCCCATATACCTTATAGCATCTCTAGATTACTTTTATAATACACAATAATATGTAAATGCTATGTAAGTAGTTGTTATACTGTAGTTTTGTGTTTTTCTTTGTTGTTGTATTGTTATTTTTGAGGGTTTTTTTCCCACAAATATTTTTAACCCTTGGTTGATTAAATGTGCAGGGCAGAACCCACAGATACAGAGGGTCAATTGCAGAGACAAAACTCTCAGAGGAGAGTGAGCTGAGGTTATTCACTCTCCACCCTAGTGCTATCAATAGTTGTTTGATCTTAGCTGATCTGATATTATTTAAATATCCATAAGATTCTGTTTTATCACGTCTTAAAATATGTTGCAATTAATTTAACCATGACAGGTAAGTAGTGTCTTAACACACAATATGTAGCACATTTTATTCTATGGCCTTTGGTGCGTAACCACATTTACACTGCGTATAATTTACCAGTAAGTGTAAAAATTAGATACTAACTAACTTCAAATATGCAAACAGAGGTTTCCAACATTTCTGTCATGTGAGTTCCCATCATCACATGAACCCACCTCCTAGTTCGTGTGTGTCACCCACAGGATGTGATGCTTTCAACTCGGGTTTGTCAGGCTGCCCTCCATGGAGCCCAACAAAAGCTCTTGATCCAGCTAGTTACAGAAATCAATTAGATTCTTATGAGCCTCTCTTCACACAACTAAAATGGAATGTCACATACTGACACAAAAATCTTTGAAATCCTTTTTTTTTTTAGCACATTATGTGGTATTAAAGGGTGATTATGACTACATCAATGATCATTCCTAAGTTGTCCTCTACTGCTATTTTCCTTCTCCTGGCCTGCCAATATCCTTTTTTATATTCATTCTCTGTTCCTTTGTTCACAATATTTTTTTGAGTATTACTATGTGGTACACCTATTGAGAACAGGGAGGACAAGACACTTTCTGCCCTAATTGAGTCTGAAGTCTTGCAGGAGAAACAAACATTAAACAAAGGCACTATCCGCCCTGCCCCCCCCACCCCAAAAAAGTTATCACAATTGTGATGATTGCTCTAAAGAAAAATAACTGAGGTGCTGAAGGACATTCAAGCTCATATCCCAAGGAAACAGCCCAGAGAGGGCAATGAAGAACATAATAGCAAGAAAAAGGATTCCTTCTTCCACTTAAGTCACCAGTGATGTGCGCCGCAAACTTGCCCCATGCAAATCCAAACCTGAAAATGAATCCAGTCATCTTAATATCAGTACAGTAGTCCAACTAATGTTAAGCCCTCTGGAGAAAAATCTAATCCTCATGATTGACATACCTGACAGACAACCCCTTAAGGGTTGTAATTTTTAAGGAAAATGTAATTTTCTGTTTATACATCAATTCATAGTATCTGCCACACATTGTTGCTCTTCAAAATGGGGTTTCTTTATAGTCTACAACTGTATTAGCCCATTCTCATGCTGCTATAAGGACATACCCAAGACTAGGTAATTTATCAAGGAAAGAGGTTTAATTGACTCACAGTTCCACATGGCTGGGGAGGCCTCAGGAAACTTACAATCATGGCAGAGGGGAAGCAAACAACTCCTTCTTCACATGGTGGCAGGAAAGAGAAGTGCTGAGTAAAGGGGAGGGAAGCCCCTTATAAAAGCATCATGAGAACTCACTATCACAAGAACAGCATGAGGAAACCGCCCCCAAGATTCAATTACCTCCCACTGGGTCCTTCCCATGACACGTGGAGATTATGGGATTACAAATCAAGATGAGATTTGGGTGGGGATATAGAGCCAAACCATGTCAACAACCATGTCCCTGCTTCTCTAACAGCCTTCTACAATGGTTTACAATAATAAGAAACAGAAGGGTTGGAGGAGCTTACCATATAAAGACAAATTTTGTGCCCTAAATCTACCCAAACACACCCATTCTAAATAGGTTGCCAGGGTATACAGAGAAAAATAAATATTTTTGCAACCTGTATAACCAGGATCATAAATCAGATATTAATTGTAAATAATGGCCATTCTTCTTTGCATTAACCAGAATAACATCCTATATAACAAATCCCCTGCTTCTACTATGGGACTGCTTTCATATTCATCTGTTTCTTGGCTCCAAGCATGTCTTAATGGTCAAGATTCACGTACAGACCCCTACTGCAAACAGTAACTAAACCTATTCTGCAAATAAACTGCAAAGGCAGCTACTATATCATAGTTGTCCTTCCAAAAATTCTTCTCCTATAAAAAAAAAAAAAGAGTTTGAAAATAGACTTACTTCCCTTTCTCTGCACTAGCTACAAATGTACACTTTTAATCTCAGCTTGAATACAAATAAATCTCTTTAATCTTCTGATTAGGTATTGCTTCCTTCTTCTTCCATTTCCAACCTCCTTCCTCAAGCTCCCATTTTCTTCACACTTACCACCCCCTTCAACTCTTTCATTAAACTTCCTAAAAATGTTTAGGGGTCTTCCACTTGAAATTATCTTTAAGCCACAAATTTTTGTTCTGATTCACCCTGTCTTACTATAGTATGTAAATGTATATCCCTCTCAAAATTCAAATCACAAAATAACCCTACACACTGGGATGTGTGAGGCATTTAGATATAACCTTGATGAATGAGGAATGTAATAAATGCCTTGCAGTCATATAGGTTCCAGAATGCATGCTCTATTGTCTCAAAACAGAAGCAACAATAAATATTCAGATATTGGAAACTTTTTTTTTTTTGACACAGAGTCTCACTCTGTCATTCAGGCTGCAGTGCAATGGCATGATCTTGGCTCACTGCAACCTCCACCTCCCAGGTTCAAGCGATTCTCCTGCCTCAGCCTCCCAAGTATCTGGGATTACAGGTGCATGCCACCAAGCTAATTTTTGTAGTTCTAGTAGAGATGGTGTTTCACCATGTTGGCCAGGCTGGTCTTGAACTCCTGACCTCAAGTGATCCACCCGCCTTGGCCTCCCAATGTGCTGGGATTACAGGCGTGAGCCACCACGCCTGGCCTGGAAACTTTTTAAAATATTTATTGATATATCTTTTTCTTTTCTTTCTTAAGCATATTTTCTCCCAAAATGATGGCATTGTTATTTTCTTATATAAAAGCAATGCTATTAATTAAAAATATATATCAAGCAATTCAGAAATATTGAAGCAGAAAATAAAAGTTCTCTCATATCCACACATCCCCACCACCCAGAGATCACCACCCAGAGATGACCACTAGCAATAGCTTGGTAAAATTCTTTCAAAAATTTACTTAGCATGGATACATAAAGTTTTACGAAAAGCCATTATATTCAAGGTACTGTTTTGCAGCTTACGTGTGTGTGACACAAAGCAAGACTGTATGTGTGTGTTTGAGAGAGTAAGAGCGAGAGCGAGCGAGTGAGAGAGCCCAAGACTGTCTCCCAGACTGAAGTACAGTGGCATGATCACGGCTCACCGCAACCTCCGCCTCCCAGGTTCAAGCAATTATCGTTCCTAAGCCTCCTGAGTAGCAGGTACACTGCACCAAGCTAATTTTGGTATTTTTAGCAGAAACAGGGTTTCACCATGTTGGCCAGGCTGGTCTCCAACTCCTGACCTCAAGAGATCTGACCCGCCCATCTTGGCCTCCCACAGTGCTGGGATTATAAACAGGAGCCGCTGCATCCAGCCCAAGCTTGCCTTTTAAATTAACGAGCTACTGGTAGATATTTTTGCATGTTAGTAAATGGGATTTTAACTCAGCTTTTAAAAACCAAGGGTACTGTCTGTATAAAATAATTTTTACAGAAACACTTCAATAAAAATTGTGCATCACTTTACATAGTGATGAAAATATTTTTAGATATGTTATGGCAAATTCCTAGAAGTAGAATTGTTGAGTTTTTGATGTGTATAGGTTTAATTTTGATATATATTGCCAAAATACGCTTTAAGGAGCACATGTCAATGTACCAACTGTATATAATTTCAAGTGAAAGACCCCTGAAGATTATCCATCTCCTGCTACCAGATATAAGGTCTAAAGACACATTAACACATGTATACAAGAAGGCCCAGTCAAAAATAATCATGGTAGTATTAGTACTGCAGTGATAAAAAATTGGAACTAACCTTTTCAGCAGAAGAATGGATAAACAAATTGGGGTATGTTTATATCACAAGATACTATCCATTTTCTGATCCTCTGTTAGATAAGTTAGAGTATCTGTTATTTACAATCTACCTAGAACCACTATGCTTTACTTCAGATCCTATTCAATATGTTATCTTATAAAATATGTAAAATAATCTGTTGTCTATAAATATATACAGATGTAAGGTTAAGTATAAAAACAAATTTATTCATTCAGTAAATATTGAGCAAAATACACAGAATGTTAGAAACAATTCTTTACAACCATGGATAACAAAGATCTTTTATATAGGACACAAAAAACATTAACTACAAAAGAAAATAATTTGATAAATTGAGTTTTAATAAATTAAAAACCTCTGATCTTTGAAAATCACCATTAAGAAAATTAAAAAGGCAATTCACAGAGTGGGAAAAAATACTGATGACACATGTCTAAGAAAAGACTTATGTCCCAAATATATTAAAAATGCTTACGACTCACTAATAGGAAAATATACAACCCAATTTTTAAATAAGCAGAAAATCTGAAATAATCTTCTATAAAAAACTGACAAATGGCCAATAAGAATACAGGAAGATGACTAGTCATTAGGGAAATGCTAGTAAAAATAGCAACAAAATGCCAAAAATGCACAAAATTCAAAAAGACTGAAAGTACCAAATGTTGGTAAAGATGTAGAACTACTGGGCCTCTCATCCACTGTGGGTGGAAACCTAAAATTGTATAACCACTTTAGATAACTGGCAGTTTCTAACATAGTTAAATACAGACCTGCCCTATGAACCAGCAATTCCATTCCTAGGTATTTGCCCAAAATGAATGAAGCATGTCCACACAAAGGCTTGTACACGAATGTTCAGAGTAGCTTCATTCATCATCACCAAAACCTAAAAACAAACTAAATTCCAATCAGCAGATAAATAGATAATATTATATCCATAGAACAAAATACTACCCTGCAATAAAAATGAACTGTTGGTACAGGTGATAGCACAGATAAATCTCAAAAAAACATTATGGAAAGCAAGTGAAGGATTCTGAGGCAAGGAGCGACATGATCAGATTTAGGTTTTAACAGGATCCCTCTGGCTACCATACTGAAAATAGACCAAAGTGAGGTACAGGCAGGAGCAGGGAGATCAGATAGGAGGCAACTCAGTAATCCAGGTGCAAATATGATGAAGGTGGTACCAGGGAAGTAGTATGACAGGTCATGAAAAGTGATCAGATTCAGTCATCAAAAACGGTCATACTCTGAAGGACTCTCCACTCTACAACAATTAGACTTGGGCTGGGACGCATCCTTTGAGGCATTTCCCATAAAACGTAAAAGAACCATCCAGGGACATCCCACCCTTTCTTCCCACTCCTTCTTGCCACCAAATTAAAAATTTTAAATCTGAGCAGAGCTCAGATCAGTCAGAAACCAGAAAGGACAGAAACAAGTGTCTCCTGTTCCAAAACCACTACAGCAGCACCCAGAAGACAGGAGCCAAGGAATCCAGAGAGGGAGAGGACCTGGACCAGAGAAGCAGGCAGTGAGAGCAGTGGAGGAGGAGAGCAGGCCTGATCTGCACACAGACGTAGGAATAAGGTTACCATGAGGCCAGATGAACATAGCAGCCATGTGGTGGGGATACTGAACTTGGAGCAAGAAATCGAAGCTGAACCTGAGACTCTTGCTCAGAGCAAAATCTCCACTGGATCCAATATGATCATGGTTTGGATAAGCCCCTTGACTACCTCCAGAGGCAAATGCAAATGCTCTCTAAAGGAAGGACTCACCAAGTTAGCCACCCAGTTTAAGATCAAAGATTAAACACAAAGGGAGGCAAGCAAACTACACTCAGAGATGTATACTCTCCAAGAACCAAAGAGGCTGGAGTGTCAGATTCAGAATCTCCCAGAGCTATGCACAAAACTTTAAAGAAATCAGAATATCTTACATATGTTTAATCAGAGAACCAGAAACAAATAATAAAAGGAACAGAAGAGAGGAAATATTTAAAGAAAAATATAACTAATTAAAAGTATGAATTCAAATTCCAGGAAGCAAAACATATCCAAATTAAGATAGAAAGAAAAACATGACTAGACATATAAAAATGAAACAGCAGAACATCAAAGGCAATAATATGATCCCAAAAATAAGAGCACACACACATCATCTACAAAGCAATGTCAGAATGACATCAGAATTCTCAACGATGACAATGCAGACCAGAAAGTAGTCCAGTAAGATCTACAGAGAGGAGAGAAAAGGAGCTGTTCAGAGAACTGTATACTCAACTAAAATTCCCTCCGGGAACAATAAAATAAATGCATTCACCAATTTTTAAAATGAAGGCATTTTGCAAGTGTTTGCAAAACATACCTGATAAAAGATTTGTATCCAAAATATACAAAGCATTCTTAAAACCCAACAATAAGAAAAAAGCCCCATTAAGAAATTAAGATCTGGGCCAGGCTTGGTGACTCATGCCTATAACCCCAGCACTTTGGGAGGTTGAGGTGGGCGGATCACAAGGTCAGGAGATTGAGACCATCCTGGCCAACATGGTAAAACCCCATCTCTGCAAATATTAGCTGGGTGTGGTGGTACACACCTGTAATCCCAGCTACTTGGGAGGCTGAGGCAGGAGAATCGCTTGGACCCGGAAGGCAGAGGTTGCAGTGAGCTGAGATCGCACCACTGCACACTCCAGCCTGGCAACAGATAAAGACTCCATCAAAAAAAAAAAAAACAACAAACAAAAAGAAATTAAGATCTGAATGAACACTTTACCCAAGATGTACAGTTGGCAAATAATCATACTAAAAGATTCTCATCATCAAATGTCATTAGGGAATTGCAAATTAAAACGTGATGCCACTCTACACATATTAGAATGGCTGTAATTCAAAAGCCTACCACCACCAAGGTCTAGCAAAGATGCAGAGCAACAGGAACTCTCAAGCACTGCTGTTAAGACTGCAAAATGATACAGCCACTTTGGAAGTTTCTTACAAAGTTAAACACTGTCTTATCATAGGATTCAACTATCATGTACTTTGGTAATTGCCCAATTTATTTTAAAACTTATAAAGGTGTTGTAAACATTCATGTACAAGTGCCAAACACTAGAAGCAATAGGTCCCTAGGTAAGTGACTGGAGAAACTGGTATTTTTACAATGAAATATTTGTTATTCAATGATAAAAATAAATGAGCTGTCAAGCCATGGAAAGTCATGGAGGAAACTTAAATGCATATTTCTAAGTGAAAGTAGCTAGTCTGAAAAGGTACATCTGTATTATCCCAACTATATGCCAATCTGGAATAGGTAAAACTATGGGAACAGTGAAAAGATCAGTGATTATCAGGAGCTGAAGAAGAGGGGAAAAGGGTTGAATAGGGTGACAGATGAAGGATTTTATTCAGGCAGTAAAACTATTCTTTGTTTTCTTGAAATGGAGTCTCGTTCTGTCACCTAGGCTAGAGTGGAGTGGCATGATCTCAACTCATTGCAACCTCCGTCTCCCACGTTCAAGTGATTCTCCTGCCTCAGCCTCCCAAGTAGCTGGGATTACAGTATCCCACCACCACACCCAGCTAATTTTTGTATTTTTAGTAGAGATAGGGTTTCACCATGTTGGCCAGTCTGGTTTTGAATTCCTGACCTTGTGATCTACTCACCTCAGCCTCCCAAAGTGCTGAGATTACAGGTGTGAGCCCCTGCACCTAGCCATTATTCTTTATGATACTGGAATGGTGGCTATATGACATTGCATTTGTGAAAGTCTATAGAACTTCACAGTACAAATAACGAAGTTTAGTGTTGCAAAGTTTAGAGAAGCATTTAGGAAGCTGGAGAATCCCAAGTTAGAATGCAGATGATGAAAACATATTGATGATACAAGAAATATCAAGATACATATATCTAACAAAATTGTGTGCAATTTAGCTGTATTACAAATGGATGAAACAACCTTATTAAAGGGGTGAGGGGAAAGGGTTTTGTCCTAAATAACTCTGGCAATGAGTGCAGTTTCTGAGACTAAAAGCAAAGGAAACTGAACATAAGCACTGTACTCTAGTTGATAACATACGTCCCACAGAGATACAGCCTAACAATTCTGAAATTGCTGTGCATGTATACGGGAAATGAACAACTAAGTAAATTAATGGCAGATGACAAAGGCCAGATGTCTCTGTTGGAGCAGGAGTTTACATACAAGCAAGGGAAGGAGGCTAGAATGATCCATGTGATAATAAATTACAGTTAGAGACATCAGTTGAACTTTTAGTTTAACTCACAAACAGATATTTGCTGGTATACGTGTATAAACAGGTAAGTAATACTAATACATTTCCCAGGACTCCTTTGAGAAATAGCCGATTCCAGACTGGCGGCAGGAAATTATACAAAATGGGTCTAGTGCATCTTAAATTGCCAAAATGTAAGTTAATTTAAAAAAAAAAAAAAAAGGCCATCCCACTATATAAGGGGTATGCCAAAGAGACACAGGAGAAACTGAGAAAACTTCCAATGACCCAAACTGGAACATTTGAGTAACAAATTAAACAGCATTGGACATAATTGAAAGTATAAAAAATATTCCTCAATCCATATTGATATAAATAAATGAGTGAATAAACACAGGAGAAGAGGCAAAACTATGCAGATAACTCATGTAGGTATCTATCCTCAAGGAACTGCAACTTAACTCCTCATTCCCTAAGTGTGGTTTTATATAGAGACTTCCAAAAAGTATACTATGGAAAGAAAGAGGAAAGCGCCATTTTGCAATGGAGAAAACTGACAAACACGACCTCAGCCAGACGATTAAAAAATCAGCAGCAGGGCCAGGCATGGTGGTTCATGCCTGTAATCCCAGCATTTTGGGAGGCCAAGGTAGGTGATCACCTGAGATCAGGAGTTTGAGACCAGCCTGGCCAATATGGTCTTAATCTCTTGACCTTGTAAAAATACAAAAATTAGCTAGTGTGGTGCTGGGTGCCTGTAGTCCCAGCTACTCAGGAGGCTGAGGAAAGAAAATCACTTGAACCCCAGAGGTAGAGGTTGCAGTGAGCCAAGATGGTGCCATTGCACTCCAGCCTGGGTGGCAGAGCGAGACTCTGTCTCAAAGAAAAAAAAAAATCAACCGAAGTTATGTGGATAGTATATATTCTTAATTTGAGGTAATGAAAATCATTTTTACCTCTGTGATTTTCCTCCCAAAAAAATCTATAAAATCCATCCATGAGAAAAAAACTGAAAAATTCCAATTGAGAGATGTTTGCAAAATACCTGGGCAGCACTTCTCAAACTTATAAAGGTTATCAAAAACAAGAAGAGTCTGAGAAACTGACAGCCAAGTGGAACTTCAGGAGACATGACAACTAGATATAATGTGGTATTCTGGATGAGATCATGAAAGAGAAAAAAGACATTAGGTAAAAACTAAGAAAATCTGAATAAGTATGGACTTTGGCCAATAATACTGTATTAACATTGATTTGTTATTTGTTAATAATAGGGAAATGTTAGTAATAGGGAAATGTTAATAATGTTAATAATAGGGGGTAATGGGTGCAGAGTATGTGGGAACTCTAAGAAATATATGTGTACTTTATAAATCTAAAAATATTATTAAAATAAGCTTAAAAATCACCAATAGGCAAGGAAATAAAATATGACCAATAATAGAAAGAAAAAAAATCAAGAGAAATAAACCCAGAAATGACATCTATGATCGAATTAGTTAACAAATACATTATCCTACTGTAAGTATGCTGTCTTCAAGATAAACATGAGCGTAAGAAAATAGTTTAAAAATGCTTACAACTGTTAGAAATTAATAAAACACAAAATTGAAAAATGGAATTAACAGGTTATACTTGGCAGAAAAATGTATCAATAAAAGCAGTAGCAATTTTAAAAATTGGCAAAATGAAGGACACAGCAAAAATGACTGAGAATAAATCAAACGCACCAGTAACCTAAAAGACAATATCAAGCAGTCTAACATACGTGTAATTGTAGCCCAAGGAAAAGAAGAGAAACAAGAAACAAAATGATTTGAAACAATGGTCAAAATTTCCCAAATTTGATGAAAAGCATAAACCCACAAATCCAAGAACTTCAACAACTCCAAGGAGAATAAACTGAAGAAAACGATGCCAAGCAGCATTCTAATCTAATTTTTAGAATTCAGTGGAAAAATCTTAGAAGCAGCCATAGTGGGTTGCAAGGGGGTCTACAGAAAACAAAGAAAGACAGCAGACCTCTCTTCAGAAGCACGTAAGCTGACAGAGTAGAGATGCCTTTAAAGTATTCAGATCGTTTTTTGCTGTTGAGATGTTTGAGCTCCTTATGTATTCTGGATATTAATCCCATCAGATAAACAGCTTGCAAATATTTTCTCCCATTCTATAGGTTGCCTTTTCACTTGGTTGATCATTTCCTTTGCTGTGCAGAGCTTTTTTGTTTGATGTAATCTCATTTATTTATTTTTGCTTTTGTTGCCTGTGCTTTTCTTTTTTAAGAGACCAGTTCTTGCTCTGTCACCCAGACTAGAGAACAGTAGTTCGATCGTAGTTCACTGCAGCTTTGAATTGCTGGACTAAAGTGATCCACCTGCCTCAGCTTCCTGAGTAGCTAGAACTACAGGTACATACCATCACATCTGGCTAATTTTTATTTTTTGTAGAGACAGGGTTTCACTATATTGCCTAGACTGGTCTTAAACTCCTAGGCTCAAGTGATTTGTTGATGGCTTTTGAGGGCATATTCATAAAATATTTTTCCCAGACCAATGTCCTGAAGGGTTTCCCCTGTGTTTTCTTGTAGTAGTTTTATGGTATAAGATCTTACACATTTAGGTCTTTGATCCTATGAGTTTATTTTCATATAGGGTGAGGGGTGTCTATTTTCATACTTCTGCATATGTATATCTAATTTTCCCAGCATCATTTATTGAAGAGATAATCCTTTCCCCTGTGAGTATTCCTGTTGCCTTTGTCAAAAATCAGTTGGTGGCTGAGCATGGTCACTCATGCCTGTAATCCCAGTACTTTGGGGAGGCTGATGCAGGAGAACCATTTGAGCCCAGGGGTTCAAGATCAGCCTAGGCAACATAGTGAGACTCTGTCTCCACAGAAAATTTTTTAAAGTTAGATGGGGGCCAGGCCCAGTGGCTCACGCCTGTGATTCAGAACTTTGGGAGGCCAAGGCGGGTGGATCACGAGGGTCAGGAGATTGAGACCATCCTGGCCAACGTGGATGGTGAAACCCCGTCTCTACTATAAATACAAAAATCAGCTGGGCATGGAGGCACATGCCTATAATCCCAGCTACTGGAGAGGCTGAGGCAGGAGAATCGCTTAAATTAGAGAGTCGGAGGCTGCAGTGAGCCAAGATCACCCCACTGCACTCCAGCTTGGTGACAGAGCAAGACTGTCTCAAAAAAAAAAAAATTGTTAGCTGGGCATGGTAGCATGTACCTGTAGTCCTAGCTACTCAGGAGGCTGAAGCAGGAGGTTTTCTTAAGCCCAGGAGGTCAAGGCTACAGTGAGCCATGATCAAGCCATTGCACTCCAACCTAGGAGATGGAGTGAGATCCTGTCTCAAAAACTAAAAAATTTTTAAAAAGCAGATGGCTGTAGATGTATGAATTTCTGGGTTCTCTATTCTGTTCCATTAGTTGATATGTCTGTTTTTATGCCAGTACCATGCTGTTTTGGTTACTACAGCTTTGTAGCATATTTTGAAGTCTCACAGTTTAGGCCTCCAGCTTTCTTTTTACTCAGGATTGCTTTGGCTATTTGGGGTCTTTTGTGGTTCAACATAAATTTTAAGATTTTTTTTTTCTATTTCTATGAAGAATGTCATTGGTATTTTGATAAAGATTGCATTGAATCTATAGATTGCTTTGGATAGTATGGTCATTTGGCAGTGCCCACACTCAGGGCCTGGCAGGGCTACCCCACCTAGCATGCACTTGGAGCGCAGTGCTGCTGCCATGTCTTCCAGGGCCAGTGTGAGTGCCCTGCAGTGCCTGTTGGAGGTGCTCAAACTGCAGGTCGGTGTGGAGAGAATCAAGGTCTCTCAGGAAGCTGCAGAGCTGCAACAGTACTGCATCAGAATGCCTGAAAGATGCCCTGCTGATCAGTGTTCCAGCTGGAAGTAACCCCCTCCTGGAGCCCAGATCTTGTGCTTTCCTCTGAAGACTCTAGGAAAGAAAATCTGTAGAGGAATGCCTTCAAGCACAAAGTAATAAATGACTGCCTCCAAGTCTCAAGAGAACGCTTTTCCCTAGTCAAGTGATATTTAGTTATTTCAGACCTTTCCTGTGGCCTGGTCCTATAACCAAAATTCTAAAGAAATCTGTGAGTTTCTACTTGACTAAGGAATATAGCTCTGAATAATAGTCTTTTTTTTTTGATGAAGTGCTTTATATGTAAAACAAACAAAAACCTTACCAGCAGATATGCCAAAATGTATCTCTTTTGTAAGTGAATTACTGATGTTTCTATACTTGGAATATCATTTATGTTTTATTTACTGGATGTTTACATTTTAGGAAAAAAACATTTCATTTAAAAACAGAATATTTGCTATTTCTTGTTCCGGACAAATATTTTTATACCAAATTCTATAAAATTTGTTCTACTCATGAATTTACAATTTCTAAATGAAGACAAGAAAGTACAAATTGCTGGGGAAAAGAGTAGGCTTCACTAACTGATGTTTTGATTTTTCTGAATGAGAAGGTTGTTTCATTTTTTAACAATTAACACGGGAGCTGTTTCTTAGCAAACTTGTTTGGAAAGATTAATGTTATGTTAGGCATTAGGTTGCCCCATCCTATATAGGGATGAAGCAGATTCAGTCTTCATATTCTTAAGTTCCTCTGCTTTGTAGTTGTGGTTGCACCTGAAAAAATACATTATTTCATATCTTTTTGTTTTTTGAGATAGTGTCGCTCTGTCACCCATGCTGGAGTGTGGTGGCATGATGTCAATTCACTGTAACCTCAGCCTCCCAGGTTCAAGCAATTCCCCTGCCTCAGCCTCCCAAGTAACTGATATGTGATTACAGGTGCATGCCAACACACCCAGGTAATTTTTTTTTCTGTATTTTTAGTAGAGGCAGGATTTTACCATGTTGGCCAGACAGGTCTGGAAATCCTGACCTCAAGCAATCCACTCACCTTGGCCTCCCACAGTGCTAGGATTACAGGCATGAGCCACGATGACTGGGCCACTTCATATCTTAAGAAATGTTTAAATATGATTTGCAGAATATTGTAAACAGTTAAAAACAAAAGAATGTAGAAATACTACAATCTAAAAGAATTCTTAATGTCACAAGTGTTTTATTTTGATGCTGTGCCTTTGATTTGATTTGGGACACTTTTAGAAGACTACTTTGTGTTTGCAATAATCTTTGAAAAGCTTGGAAATAAAATTTCTGCTTAATTCAAAAAAAAAAATAAATCCTTATCCATGAGCACGGGATGTCTTTCCATTTATTAGTATTCTCAAACTATCCAATTTAAGTATGGGCCAATGATCTACACCGACACTTCTCAAAAGAAGACACACAAATGGCAAACAAATATACTTTTTAAATGTTTGACATTATTAATTATAAGGGAAATTGAACTTAAAATTACAGTGAGGTATTATCTCACTGCAGGTAAGATGGTTATTAACAAAAAGACAGAATAACAAATGCTACTGAGGATGCAGAGAAAAAGGAACTCATACACTCTTGGTGGTATGTAAAGTAGTACAGCCGCTATGAAAAACAGTATGGAGGTTCCTCCAAAAACTACAAACAGGCTGGACATGGTGGCTCATGCCTATAATCCTAGCACTTAGGGAAGCCAAGGCTGGTGCATCACTTGAGGCCAGGAGTTCAAGACTAGCCTGGCCAACATGGTAAAACTCCCAAAGACATGCCTGCTTCCTGTTTCACCATGATTGTAAGTTTCCTGAGGCCTCCCTAGCAATGCAGAACTGTGAGTCAATTAAGCTTCTTTTTAAATTACCCAGTCTCAGGCAGTTCTTTATAGCAACAGAAACTTAAAAAATGCTAATCACATGGAAGTAAAAAGGAGAACAGAGGATACCACAGGCTGGGAAGGGTAAAGGGAAGGGAACGTAGAGAGAGGAAGAGATTTGTTTTGTTTTTTATTTTTTAAATTGCACTTTAGGTTCTGGGGTACATGTGCAGATCTTGCAGGACTGTTGCATATGTACATACATGGCAATGTGGTTTGCTGCCTCCATCCCCATCACCTGTATCTGTCATTTCTCCCCATGTTATCCCTCCACAACTCCCTACCCACCGCTGTCCCACCCCTAGTCCCCCTGCAACAGACCCCAGTGTGTGATGCTCCCCTCCCTGTATCCATGTGTTCTCATTGTTGAACACCTGTCTATGAGTTAGAACATGCAGTGTTTGATTTTCTGTTCTTGTGTCAGTTTGCTGAGAATGATGGTTTCCAGATTCATCCATGTCCCTACAAAAAACATGAACTCCTTGTTTTTTATGGCTGCATAGTATTCCACATCGTATACGTGCCACATTTTCCTTGTCCAGTCTATGATCAGTGGGCATTTGGGTTAGGTACAGGTATTGTCTATTGTAAACAGTGCCACAATAAATATACGTATGCATGTGTCTATATAATAGAACAATTTATAATCTCCTGGATATATACCCAGTAATAGGATTGCTGGGTCAAATGGTATTTCTACTTCTAGATCCTTGAGGAATTGTCACACTGTCTTCCACAATGGTTGAACTAATTTACATTCCCACCAACAGTGTAAAAGTGTTCCCATTTCTCCATATCCTCTCCAGCATCTGTTGTCTCCAGATTTTTTAATGATTGACATTCTAACTGGCATGAGATGGTATCTCAATGTGGTTTTGATTTGCATTTCTCTAATGACCAGTGATAAGCATTTTTTCATGTTCGCTGGCCTCATAGAAAAGTGCCTGTTCGTCTTCTTTGCCCACTTTTGAATGCATTT